>JAWNZC010000086.1:1220000-1222500 GCA_035771165.1 Paragorgia papillata | reverse complement strand
AAAATTCAACCTTCTGATACAAGCAATGATTGGCACATCAAGGATTTTACGAACTTCTAACGGGGAGCTATACTCAGGTTGCCATATATACCTCCAGGCTACCTATTAATTCAACGACCTCCTCTCTTTTTTCGTCGTTTTACATGAGGGAATCACGACCGTTCCAATCACAATTCATGGCATGGCCGCTGAGTACTGTGTTCCTTTACATTCTATGACGACCTGCTTCGCTTGTTTGACCTTGAGCTTGAAGGCCTTCTCGTGAGCTTGACATGATTGACAAACTTCAGCCTTGTGATACAAGCAATGATTTGCACATCAAGGATTTTACGAACTTCTAACGAGGAGCTATAGTCAGGTTGCCATATATACCTCTAGGCTACCTATTAATTCAACGACCTCCTCTTTTTCTTCGTCGTTTTACATGAGGGAATCACGACTGTTCCAATCACAATTCATGGCATGGCCGTTGAGTACTGTGTTGCTTTATATTCTATGACGACCTTCTTTGCTTGTTTGAGCTTGAGCTTGAAGGCCTTCTCGTGAGCTTGACATGATGGACAAACTTCAGCCTTCTGATACAAGCAATGATTTGCACATCAAGGATTTTACGAACTTCTAACGAGGAGCTATACTCAGGTTGCCATATATACCTCTAGGCTGCCTATTAATTCAACGACCTCCTCTTTTTCTTCGTCGTTTTACATGAGGGAATCACGACCGTTCCAATCACAATTCATGGCATGGCCGTTGAGTACTGTGTTCCTTTACATTCTATGACGACCTTCTTCGCTTGTTTGAGTTTGAGCTTGAAGGCCTTCTCGTGAGCTTGACATGATGGACAAACCTCAGCTTTCTGATACAAGCAATGATTTGCACATCAAGGATTTTACGAACTTCTAACGAGGAGCTATACTCAGGTTGCCATATATACCTCTAGGCTACCTATTAATTCAACGACCTCCTCTCTTTTTTCGTCGTTTTACATGAGGGAATCACGACCGTTCTAATCACAATTCATGGCATGGCCGTTGAGTACTGTTCCTTTACATTCTATGACGACCTTCTTCACTTCTTTGAGCTTGAGCTTGAAGGCCTTCTCGTGAGCTTGACATGATGGACAAACTTCAGCTTTCTGATACAAGCAATGATTTGCACATCAAGGATTTTACGAACTTCTAACGAGGAGCTATACTCAGGTTGCCATATATACCTCTAGGCTACCTATTAATTCAACGACCTCCTCTCTTTTTTCGTCATTTTACATGAGGGAATCACGACCGTTCCAATCACAATTCATGGCATGGCCGTTGAGTACTGTTCCTTTACATTCTATGACGACCTGCTTCGCTTGTTTGACCTTGAGCTTGAAGGCCTTCTCATGAGCTTGACATGATGGACAAACTTCAGCCTTCTGATACAAGCAATGATTTGCACATCAAGGATTTTACGAACTTCTAACGAGGAGCTATAGTCAGGTTGCCATATATACTTCTAGGCTACCTATTAATTCAACGACCTCCTCTCTTTTTTCGTCATTTTACATGAGCGAATCACGACCGTTCCAATCACAATTCATGGCATGGCCGTTGAGTACTGTGTTGCTTTACATTCTATGACGACCTTCTTCGCTTGTTTGAGCTTGAGCTTGAAGGCCTTCTCGTGAGCTTGACATGATGGACAAACTTCAGCCTTCTGATACAAGCAATGATTTGCACATCAAGGATTTTACGAACTTCTAACGAGGAGCTATACTCAGGTTGCCATATATACCTCTAGGCTACCTATTAATTCAACGACCTCCTCTTTTTCTTCGTCGTTTTACATGAGGGAATCACGACTGTTCCAATCACAATTCATGGCATGGCCGTTGAGTACTGTTCCTTTACATTCTATGACGACTTTCTTCGCTTGTTTGAGCTTGAGCTTGAAGGCCTTCTCGTGAGCTTGAGATGATGCACAAACTTGAGCCTTCTGATACAAGCAATGATTTGCACATCAAGGATTTTACGAACTTCTAACGAGGAGCTATACTCAGGTTGCCATATATACCTCCAGGCTACCTATTAATTCAACTACCTCCTCTCGTTTTTCGTCGTTTTACATGAGGGAATCACGAACGTTCCAATCACAATTCATGGCATGGCCGTTGAGTACTGTGTTCCTTTACATTCTATGACGACCTGCTTCGCTTGTTTGACCTTGAGCTTGAAGGCCTTCTCATGAGCTTGACATGATGGACAAACTTCAGCCTTCTGATACAAGCAATGATTTGCACATCAAGGATTTTACGAACTTCTAACGAGGAGCTATAGTCAGGTTGCCATATATACTTCTAGGCTACCTATTAATTCAACGACCTCCTCTCTTTTTTCGTCATTTTACATGAGCGAATCACGACCGTTCCAATCACAATTCATGGCATGGCCGTTGAGTACTGTGTTGCTTTACATTCTATGACGACCTTCTTCGCTTGTTTGAGCTTGAGCTTGAAGGCCTT
>JAWNZC010000086.1:1197500-1215000 GCA_035771165.1 Paragorgia papillata | reverse complement strand
CGCGCTTACTAGGAATTCCTCGTTCAAGATCAAATCCCGTGTTGAGTCAAATTAAGCCGCAGGCTCCACTCCTGGTGGTGCCCTTCCGTCAATTCCTTTAAGTTTCAGCTTTGCAACCATACTTCCCCCGGAACCCAAAAACTTTGGTTTCCCATAAGGTGCCAACGGGGTCATACAATAACACCCGCTGATCCCTAGTCGGCATCGTTTATGGTTAGAACTAGGACGGTATCTGATCGTCTTCGATCCTCTAACTTTCGTTCTTGATTAATGAAAACATTCTTGGCAAATGCTTTCGCATTAGTTCGTCTTTCGTAAATCCAAGAATTTCACCTCTGACAACGAAATACGAATGCCCCCAACTGTCCCTATTAATCATTACTTCGGTTCTAGAAACCAACAAAATAGAACCAAAAGTCCTATTCCATTATTCCATGCTTATGTATTCAAGCACAAGCCTGCTTTGAACACTCTAATTTTTTCAAAGTAAACGTCGCAAATCCTACCCACACTCAACTAAGAGCACACGCAGTCTTGGCGAAGAAGAACAGCGCGGCCAGTAACATACCTTGCGGCTGACCGACCGCGCCGCCCCGAAATCCAACTACGAGCTTTTTAACTGCAACAACTTTAGTATACGCTATTGGAGCTGGAATTACCGCGGCTGCTGGCACCAGACTTGCCCTCCAATTGTTCCTCGTTAAGAGATTTAAATTGTACTCATTCCAATTACAAGACTTGAAAAGCCCTGTATTGTTATTTTTTGTCACTACCTCCCTGTGTCAGGATTGGGTAATTTGCGCGCCTGCTGCCTTCCTTGGATGTGGTAGCCGTTTCTCAGGCTCCCTCTCCGGAATCGAACCCTAATTCTCCGTCACCCGTTGCAACCATGGTAAGCCACTACCTTACCATCGACAGTTGATAGGGCAGAAATATTTGAATGAAACATCGCCGGCACGTGAGGCCATGCGATTCGAAGAGTTATTATGAATCACCAACACACCGGGCGTGAACCCGCATTGGTTTTTAATCTAATAAATACATCCCTTCCAAAAGTCGGGACTTTTCGCATGTATTAGCTCTAGAATTACTACGGTTATCCAAGTAGTAGAGGTACAATCAAATAAACGATAACTGATTTAATGAGCCATTCGCAGTTTCACAGTACAAGTGCTTATACTTAGACATGCATGGCTTAATCTTTGAGACAAGCATATGTTACTGGCAGGATCAACCAGTTAGCTGCGACGCGGACAACACCACTCTAACGTGCCGAGACAACGGCGCTACCCCCCCGTTCAGAAACCCAGGGTGGCAGGCTACCGTCCTCGTCCTGGATCACTTTTCGTTTGCGGTGCGGCGTCGACAACGACATTCCTTCTTTATATTGGAATTTGTTTATTTGCAACCGTCTTTGGATTTTCTTCTTGGCGAAAAAAGACCTTGGGCGACGACGAAACCCTCGACCGCGGACCGCGCCCCGCTGGCCCTATAACTACGTTAATCGGGCGAACGGGTCGGAACGGGCGCGCGATCGGGCAATCGTCAGCTTCGGATCTTTTTTCCCTTGTTCAAGCAATATTAGCTTGGTTTTCAAGACACTTTACGTTTCAACGTTGTTCAGCAAACAGCCCCGCACAACACTCGCACGCATTTTATTTTCTTCGTCTGTCAAAGCAATGCGCATACTAATATTATATACAAGTTCGAACCGGATAGAATTGTGGACATGAAAAACCCCCAACTTCTAACACGGTGGAACTGGAGCCGTTTTAAAACGCGGTGGGTGTAGTAAACCAACGTTGCAGAGCCCTTTCTACCAACAGTTCGCGTCGTACTCAAATGGCGTCTATGGTTGACACGCGCGCGTTCCACTTACCGAAAGTTGCGGCGACGGCGTAAACGCCAAAAGCCCCTTCTTGCCAGATAGCGGATTCGCCGGTCGACCTGAACATGAGCACCTGTCCGGGAGAAAGTTGAAAATTGCTCTACCCCTCTTACTTAAACCCCACAGTTAATCTGGCCATTTTGGGGGGATATTGCGATTTTTTGCTAAATCTTAGGTACGCTGTGCCACACAAAAAAATATATAATAAATAAATACACACATAAGAAAAATAGACTGCCACTTTACGTTTCTTCTCGGACGAAAGGGGCTCCGCTCGCGTTCGGTAAAATTTTGTCGCCGTTTCATTAAATTTCTCGTGGATTCGTCCTTGCTTGGGGGTTGGGCAAAAAGAAAGTGGAAGAAGGGCGGTAAGGTTGGAGTCCACGATTCCCGCTTTTCTAAAGGTGGTGTTGGTGTTATTACATATTTGTTCGACCAACGACAAAGAGAAAGGAGGATGTAGTGATGCAAGGAAAAAAAAAAAAAAAAAAATGTGAACAAATCTTAGAACAAGGGCTTAATCTCAGCAGATCGTAGCAACAAGGCTACTCTACTGCTTACAATACCCCGTTCTTTATTTAAGTCGTCTGCAAAGGATTTAGCTCTGGAAAATTTAGATTTTGGTCAGGGTAGTACGTCGGAGCGTAGTCTGCTCGTCGGCACATTGTGACGCAGGAGGCCCGGAGACCTCTATTCTCGTTCGCCTAAGATCATCCAGAGGAATGAATCGTTGCCTTCTAGCACGGATTCTGACTTAGAGGCGTTCAGTCATAATCCAACAGATGGTAGCTTCGCACCATTGGCTTTTCAGCCAAGTGCAAATGCCAATTGTCTGAATCTGCGGTTCCTCTCGTACTGAGCAGAATTACTATTGCAACAACACTTCAACAGTAGGGTAAAACTAACCTGTCTCACGACGGTCTAAACCCAGCTCACGTTCCCTATTGGCGGGTGAACAATCCGACGCTTGGCGAATTCTGCTTCGCAATGATAGGAAGAGCCGACATCGAAGGATCAAAAAGCAACGTCGCTATGAACGCTTGGCTGCCACAAGCCAGTTATTAAAACTTAACTTTTACGTTAAACAACCACTACATTGCGGTCTTCTAACTTTCTTTAGAGTAACTTCACTTATATTATACCTAGTTACAGTTTTGGGAAATCCCACATATAGTTACATGTAATATGTATATAGAAACTTTTCTGATGAAAATAACTTTGAGGTTTCACTTAGTGCGTCGTCAAGTACAACTAGTAGCGCGTTTCTCAGCAAATTTTGGCAGATGTGTTTTTAAACTGGGGGGAGTGGTCCCGGTTTGAACATGTATGTAGACATCTTTAAACGAAATAGGACTTTCATGGAAGCGTAACTCAGCGGGGTTTCAACAATATACTGTATGTTATATCGGTGTTAACACTACATCGTACTGTCATCATTCGTGATGTCATGTGACATCATTCACATAATATTCCGGAAATGACGTCATACCCAAAACAGCGTAGACATGCAAAAGCCCAGTACATACGAAATTTGGAAAAATTGAAAAATCGAGAAAATATTAGAAACGTATTTGCAGAAAAAAAATGTTAGTTTACAAGGTAACGACGAAACATTGTAGTTCACACAACAAGTTTCGGGCAATTTACTATTAAGCACGAAAAGTTGAGACGAGCTGAAATATTGATAAATTTCAAAAAAACGCCTATTTTTAAATGAATTTTATGACAAGTTAATTAAATGTATTTATAAAAAAAATATTTTTCCCACAAACACTCCCTTTTACAAAGAAAGCCATGAGCGAAAACACACGGAAAAAAAAATTAACACGTCTTCGTACTGATTTCTTCAAAAAAGACTATAATTATAGACTATATATAGTTTAAGAATATTCGTTTTACATCGATAATTTTAATGAATTCTCGAATTTCAATTTCATTCGACGTTTGTTGTGTCTGTGTTCTTCGCTGGAAGACCTGTGTTACTGGCTTGACGGCAAAATTTAGATATAGACTATATATATACATATATATAACATATATATATATATATATATATACATATATATAACATATATATATATATATACATATATATATATATATATATATATATATATATATATATATATATATATATATATATATATATATATAATATATATATATATATATATATATATATATATATATATATATATATATATATATATATATATATATATATATATATATATATATATATATATATATATACATATATATATATATACATATATATATATATACATATATATATATATATATATATATACATATATACATATATACATATATACATATATACATATATAAGTGAGTTATGGTTCACGAAATGTTAGAGAGTGCTCAATACCATATAGATAGAGCAAAATACAAAGTATAAAGTATAGTTTTACCTTAAAGTCTTCGCTACCAGAGGTTTCACCCTAAACGGGATCATCAGGCGACTGGAAAATATCGGTTAGTGGGCTGCTTAAATGCGTTAGTTGGGGCGTGGGTGTGGGCGTCGAAACGTCCGGCGCATTCATTTGGAGCGTGGGTGTAGGCGTCGAAACGTTGCGCGCATTCCTTTGATTGTTTAGGTTGTTGATCCGAAATCTATTTTTGTGCCGACACGTCGAAACTATTTCTGATCTTTTGTTTAGTAAGAGTTGTTTGTCTGCCTTCATGATGAAAAGTTTTTCGTCCAAACATAAATTGCATCTTTTTGATCCTCCCGTGTAAGAAATTGAGTGTTTTAGTATAGACCAGGTTATGTCGAAACTTTGGTTTTTTTCTTTTAGATTCCAAATGTATTTCGAAAGTTCCGTCTCATTTGAATACTTTTTATTCTGGAAAGATTTAGTATGGTTACGATATCGCTCTTTAAATGTACTTGCTGTCATGCCAATGTATTGCTTGGTGATGTTCGTGTTGCTTATGGAAATAGATGCCTTGTATACTATGTTGTTTGTCATGCATTGCCCACGTAGGGGGCAATTGTCCTTAATCCTGCAATTGCAACTGCTTGTAACTATGCTTCGTGGCTTGCTTTTCCTGATTGTGCGTGAATTATGTTTCGTGATAATAGACTTGACGTTGTTCATGCAACTATAGCTAATCTTGACTGTGTTTCTGTTAAAAAGTTTGTGAAGCTTGTGTCCTGGTGGAAAGTGCTTGTCAATAAGGCTAAGAAAGTTGCGTCCTATGTTTGTTTTGACATTTCTGTTAAATGGAGGGTTAAACCAGATGATATTGCGGCGTCTATTTCTGCGTGTTTGCTGTGGTGCTTCTTGTGTGTAGTTTAGCTCATGGTTGAAATTGCTGCGCCTTAATGCATCTTGGTAAATTGGTGCGGTTTGATGGAATGTCCGCTCGTCAGACGAGAGGAGGGAAATGCGCTTGTTGATTGATGTAGGTAGCTGTCTTAAAATGCTTGGTGGGTGGTTTGATTGCTTGTTTATGTATAATGGATCGTCATTGGGCTTTCGAAAAGGTTTGTATTTTCCATTGCTTAGGTCGAAAGTGACGTCTAAAAAGTTTACTGAAATTAAATTTGCTTCTGCCGTGATTTTTAAGCCAAACTGTTCGAAACTTTTGTGAAGATCTTTTCTTGTTTTGTCTGCCAATCGTGCGGTCTTATTTTTTAGTACTGCCAATCCGTCGTCTCTATATAGGCCAATATTTTGGTTGCCAAACTTTTTCCCTAGGTCGTTTAGAATGAAAAGGCCTACTAGTTCGCATACTTCAGCGCCGTCATAGCTACCCATGGTAACATCAAATAAACTGTTGCTGTCTTTTTTTATCCACGGTTTTTCGTTGTTGAAAAGGAGCGATTTTCTAGCGTGTTTTATTATTGAAATGTCACTTTCGGTAATAATAGCCAAATTTCTGGCCCAAGATAATGCTTGGTCCAGAAGGTCTTCAGAAATTGAAGGGTAGAAATTAACAATGTCAAACGAAATGAAGGTATGTCTGTTTTTCTCTTCAATGATGCCAAACCATTCGATTACTTCTTGTGTGCTTCTCCATTGATTTACGTTCAAAATGTTCCTTAACTTAGAGTTGATTTTATCAAGAATTACTTTGCTGAGCTTTCCGGACTCACTTTTAGCAGGATTAATTAATCGGCATGTTGGGTTGTTTTCGAAATTATCCTTATGATCTTTGAGAGAAATGAATGTTTCGCGTTTTTTCATGTGTTCAATACGGTCGCCAATTCCCAAGTTATTCGAAATGTGTTTCAGTTCATTGTCTATCTGTTCTATGGTGCCCTCTGATCCATGTTTATATGTTTTTGTTATATTGTCATGCAAAAGATTGTTGTATGTGTCGAGCGAGGTTTCATAAATGTTTCTAGTTTTGTCGGCGAAGACGAAAATATTAGGTGACGAATTAATTTTCTTCAAATCGTTTGCCAAAGATTCCTGAAATGGATTGCTCGTATGCCGAAATTTGGTGTTTTCAATGAGTTTTATTAAGTCGTCTTCGAAAGGTTTGAAATCCAAAACAGTGGGAGGTGTTTTGTTAGAAGGCAGTCCGAAATGGTTATTTTTTGACGGGTTTCTATCACCATTAAGAAAAAAGTGAGCTTTCCATCTCATACGTTTTATTACGCTTTCAATTTTTTCGATCAAATCTTTCAAATAAGCATCTTGTGGTGGTATTGGAATGTTTTTCAGTGAATGGTCAAACCGAAATTTTCGCATTTTAAGGTATAATACTATAAAACTACAAAACTACGAAAAACCGTGGATAAAAAAAGACAGCAACAGTTTATTTGATGTTACCATGGGTAGCTATGACGGCGCTGAAGTATGCGAACTAGTAGGCCTTTTCATTCTAAACGACCTAGGGAAAAAGTTTGGCAACCAAAATATTGGCCTATATAGAGACGACGGATTGGCAGTACTAAAAAATAAGACCGCACGATTGGCAGACAAAACAAGAAAAGATCTTCACAAAAGTTTCGAACAGTTTGGCTTAAAAATCACGGCAGAAGCAAATTTAATTTCAGTAAACTTTTTAGACGTCACTTTCGACCTAAGCAATGGAAAATACAAACCTTTTCGAAAGCCCAATGACGATCCATTATACATAAACAAGCAATCAAACCACCCACCAAGCATTTTAAGACAGCTACCTACATCAATCAACAAGCGCATTTCCCTCCTCTCGTCTGACGAGCGGACATTCCATCAAACCGCACCAATTTACCAAGATGCATTAAGGCGCAGCAATTTCAACCATGAGCTAAACTACACACAAGAAGCACCACAGCAAACACGCAGAAATAGACGCCGCAATATCATCTGGTTTAACCCTCCATTTAACAGAAATGTCAAAACAAACATAGGACGCAACTTTCTTAGCCTTATTGACAAGCACTTTCCACCAGGACACAAGCTTCACAAACTTTTTAACAGAAACACAGTCAAGATTAGCTATAGTTGCATGAACAACGTCAAGTCTATTATCACGAAACATAATTCACGCACAATCAGGAAAAGCAAGCCACGAAGCATAGTTACAAGCAGTTGCAATTGCAGGATTAAGGACAATTGCCCCCTACGTGGGCAATGCATGACAAACAACATAGTATACAAGGCATCTATTTCCATAAGCAACACGAACATCACTAAGCAATACATTGGCATGACAGCAAGTACATTTAAAGAGCGATATCGTAACCATACTAAATCTTTCCAGAATAAAAAGCAGTATTCAAATGAGATGGAACTTTCGAAATACATTTGGAATCTAAAAGAAAAAAACCAAAGTTTCGACATAACCTGGTCTATACTAAAACACTCAATTTCTTACACGGGAGGATCAAAAAGATGCAATTTATGTTTGGACGAAAAACTTTTCATCATGAAGGCAGACAAACAACTCTTACTAAACAAAAGATCAGAAATAGTTTCGACGTGTCGGCACAAAAATAGATTTCGGATCAACAACCTAAACAATCAAAGGAATGCGCGCAACGTTTCGACGCCTACACCCACGCTCCAAATGAATGCGCCGGACGTTTCGACGCCCACACCCACGCCCCAACTAACGCATTTAAGCAGCCCACTAACCGATATTTTCCAGTCGCCTGATGATCCCGTTTAGGGTGAAACCTCTGGTAGCGAAGACTTTAAGGTAAAACTATACTTTATACTTTGTATATACATATATATATATATATATATATATATATATGTTCATTGCAATCTTAAACAGTCATGGGAAATGAAACAATAGTTATTGGAAAACAATGTCAGTAAAAAGGAAAAAGCTTTACAAACGACGTATCATCCGTTTCAAAGGTCACCGGTAGGTACAGGTGAATGACGTAATCTTAAAGAGTTGTATCGCGCATGACAAAGGGTCAGCCGCATGTGGCTATAAAAACGAGTTCGCGCTTTCCATTCCGTCATTCTTGCTCACTTGCTATTCGGAGGTGGTTGTCTTTTGGACTGTTCCTACCTCTCAGTTAGTGAAAAATATTGAGATTTTACCGTTTCAATTCTAAATTAGAGTTTGAAAATATTCTTTTCATTGAAAGGCTAACTCGGTTACTTTAGCGTTAATTTTCATATTACTGTGCACTTCTCTTTATTTTTAAACATTTACATTTTCTTTAACCATGGACCCAACCATTGGGTTGCGGTTGTCTTTTCAAGTTTTGCTACATATCATTGAGTAAAATATACTACCATTTCACGTTTCAATGCTAAATTAGACTTTCAAATATTGTTTTCATTGAAGGAGAGAGAACTGGTTACTTTACCCTTTTACTTTACATATTACTGTACACTTCTCTTTATTTTGAAACATTTAAATTTGCGTCAACCATGGCCCAACTATGCAACGACGAATCAATGCGACAGTTTTGGTCTAGTAGAAACTGGTATCTTCTCTCTAGATATGACGATTTAGAAGAGAAATCTCAAAATCGTGTAAATAACGTTCTTGAAAGGGAACAGACTGACACTTGCGCGAAACAAGACTTTTTAGAAAAATATGAGGAATCTCTTTCGGTCTCTTCGAACAGTCTGCATGACCCCGCTGTTGCGACTAGTTCTAATTTAAAATTTTGGATAGAAAATTCAGCATGGACATATTGTCCACGATGCTTCGGACTAAGGACCGAGAAATTACTACCGCGTTTTGCCAATAAAACAACAACGAAACACTCAAAGAAGTGCATCTGTACAGAAAGCCGATATGTTGTACCTGTTGCGCAACTTGTTCCTCAACTTCTTTTGAATTTGTCTCTACAAGATGTCTGCATCTTAAGACCATTAGATTTCCACTGTGGGAAGTACAAACGTGAAAAACATGGTTACCGAGTGAAAAACGGCCTTTCAACTGTTACTTGGTCATTGCAGTCAGTAGAAGACAAAATCCGAAATCTTTCTAATGCAGCTACGAAGCAACGATGCAAGCGTGCATATGATTTCCTTATGAATTGCAAGGAGAGTTCATATTCGCTGTTTATCAATAAACGAAGTCAATATTTGTCCGAAGAAAAAGGTATCAATCTTTACGACATAACTGAAACCTCTGGTATGGAGTGTGCGCTATGGCCAAACTTGTACCCGTATACTGACTGGTGCGAATCGATATTGGACGGGGAAAAGAGCAGACTGAGCACCAAGATTTCCTTTTACAACAAGACATTTTCAAATATACTTGACTACGGTATAAATTTTGAACTTCTGCAGTTCCAGTATGATCTCTGGCTCTTCAAAACAGTAAGTGGTGCCATTGCCAGTGCTCGAAAAATGTATTGTACTCCAGCACGAGCACTTGATGCAAAAGTCTTTTCCGCTGGGTACTGGAAAGGTCAACATCGCTTATTAATAGACGCTGTCGACCAATTCGGCTACCCAGACGTATTTGTTACTCTGAACCCATATGAATGGACATTCCCATTTCCCCAGTGGCTTGAGGACGCGCGAAACATCACTGGACGAGGACCAACAGAACTAGCTGGTTTGGAAACGATTCACATCGCTCATGTTCTGGAACAAATTGTCCGCGGGTATTTGTGCGGCTCCAATGACTCTAAATGGAGTAAACATTTTTTTAGCTACCACAATCTTCCTAACCGTGAAAACATTCATACGTATTTTTACCGTTTTGAATTTCAACAACGTGGGACAGTCCACTTGCACTTACTGGTTTGGCTGAAGAATATCACTCAAATACAGCATTCACTTATTCGCGCAGATATTCCATGGGAGCACCCTGATATTGCCTTTCTTGTGCACAAACTTCAGCCTGCAGACCGAACAAGTTTACGTGTTAATGACAGTCCTTCGTTTTTCCAACAACAAGGGAGCGAACAAGTTTTACATTTGTACCACCCACAAGAAGCATTCCTGCTTAAATTGAGAGCATATATATTAACTCTTTTACCTGCGTTGCGTTGTCGAATGGATTTCCAATTCACGGACGGAAAATCTATGATCTTGCGCTACGTAACATCATATGTAGCAAAATGGCACGACGCATATTCAAATGACGGACTTTACTCAATCCATGTTTCACCATACCAAGCAGCATATCGCCATCTCAGGGAACAACATCCGTGTGAACCAGAAATGTGGCTACATATGTCCTCCATCAAGTTCGCTTGGTCCCAAAGTAGAACAAAACACTACAGTCCACCCACATCGGAAACAGTTCACGCCAATAACATTCATAAGAAGTACTTGAAGAGACCTGCGGAAATGAATAATTGCACATTCTTGCAGTGGCTTCGTGAAGTTGATCATGTACCAGTTAACCCAAAGGCATATGGCAAAGGAACAACCCTCGTCTCCCTGAAAATGTTGTCTCCCTATAACGACGAGTACTTTTTTCAGGAAATGTTAATGAATTACACACATCGTAATATCAAGCAATTACAACATGCCAACATTGACACATTGCCCAAGCAAATTCGTAATTTTGCCTCTGCAGTGTCAATCATGCCCACTGTTTGGCAAAATGACGAAACTATGCGGCAACGGTTTCAGAGACACGGCAACAAAGACTATTATGTAGATACTTTGCTTTCCCATATGTCAACGTTACATGACACATTATTCTTGTGGCAGAAGAAGGTTTTAAGTACTGCGCAATTATCTGTGCCTTCTTTGCCTACACCTTTAGCATTTCCTGTAGACGAAGTACAATCTGCGATTGTTAGACAAGTTATGTGTCATTTACATGCACGCGAGGAACACTATGAGACGACTAACTGTTATTCTTACTCTTCTGATGATGAACTCTCTGAATGTGAACAAGAGGCAATGTTTTCTGGTTTCAAACCTTCCTTTTCCACTACACAAAATGATTGGCGAAAATTTACCCTTGTCACTGGTAGGGCCGGCTCAGGAAAGTCACAAGTCATTAAGGCTACCATCGACACATGTCTACAACAAGAACGCAAAGTGCTAGTTGCATGTCCTACTGGAATTCTCGCAGGAGATTACCGATCCGCATTTCATTCTTGCCATCTCGTATGCGAAACAAATACATAGTGCTTTTCACTATCCTTATGATGATAAGAACATTCCATTAAGAATTAACTGGAAGATTTCTGACTTCGAACTCGTTGTTCTGGATGAGTTGTCTATGGTATCTCAAAAAATCGCCCAACATGTTATCCGCACTATAAACGAGATCCCCATACGACCTGTTGTTCTCGTAACAGGGGACCCACAACAAATTCAACCTATTGAAACAGTTGACAAAAAGATTGTTCAGGTTCCAAATATACTTCAGGACAAGAACTTTTACAATATTGTGCAACATTTTTCACTTAAGAAACAATACAGAATCCTGGACGTTGAATACGAACATTTTTTGCAACATATTCGATACTGGCAACCAACACAGCATCTTCTGGACCGTATTTTGAACAAAAACATTGTATGTCATGAAGATACGCCATCAGACAATGACATACGTCGCATTTTACTTGAACATCCTTATTCTACTATACTAACTTTTACCAGACAAGCTACAGCGCGAATAAATGGAATAGCTATAGAAGCAATTTTTGAAGGTTCTACACCTCTAGCTGTAGTTCAATGTGACTATGACATGGAACCAATCCCCATTTACAAAAACATGCGTGTCGTGATAACTCAAAATAGAAACAAGGAATGTGATATAGTCAATGGACAACAAGCTGTTGTACATTCTATTGAAAAATTCACAATATATCTTGAGCTGCCGAAAGGGAATATTGTGAATATTTACCCAGTCACATACCTAGATAAGGAGGGAACACATTGCACGTGTTACCCTTTCACTCCATGTTACGCTTTCACGATTGCTAAATGCCAAGGACAAACTTTGAATGAAGTTATTCTGTGGCTCGATATTCCCAATATCCCAAATGGTTTTGCATATGTAGCCGTTTATAGAGTAAGACAACGCGATAATTTAATGCTTCTTAGTAAAATTCTCCAACAGCAATGCCGACCAGTTTCAGCATAGTAAAAGTACATGGGGCAAACATTTGTCTAAAACAAATTAAGCGGAATAAATTCGCAGTTATTGTTAAATTTTTAAAAGTAGTCGGTTGTATTTTGCGAACTTTTTTATTATTAGTAGTAAAAAATATATTACGGGTGCCAAAAGTAGGAAGATGCGAAAGTTTCCTATTTTCCCAACTTTTTGAAATTAGTAGTAACAAATTATATATACGCATGCAAAAAGCCGCAACATGCGAAAGTTTCGTATTTTCAGAAGAAGCTTTGTTTTATTATTAGTAAAAAATTATATACCGATGCCAAAAGGCGCAAGATACGAAAGTTTCTTATTTTACGAAGTTTCTTTTATTAGTAGTAAAAAATTATAGACGGATGAAAAAAGTCGCAAGATGCGGAAGTTTCTTTTTTTCTCAAAGTTTTTTTTATTAGTAGTAAAAAGTTATATACCGGTGGAAAGATGTTTCCCAATTTTTTTTATTAGTGCTGTTGAAATATTTTGAGAAGTTGGAAAATAGGTAGGTAATGTCCGCGTCTCTTTCTTTGCTTCGTGTAAACATTTCTCTATATACTATATATTATATATAACATATATAGATTTAATATATGTAACATATATAATATATATAATATATATAATATACAGAATATACATAATATATATCACTATATATAATATATATAATATATATATATAATAGATATAATATGTATAATATGTGTAATATATATAATATATATAATATATATACTAACTCTCTCTCTATATATACATATATAACTTCAGCGCAATCAAACGAAAAAGCCTTCAAAAAACGGTATATGCATGTCAATGACGTAATCTGTAAGAGTTGTATCGCGCATGACAAAGGTCAGCGGCATGTTGGTATAAAAATGACGTGGCGCTTTCGCTACCCTCATTCACGCTCAGTTGCTCTTCGGTTGCGGTTCTGTTTTCAATTGTTGCGACGTGTTAGTGAAATCTATTACGATTTTACGTTTCAATTCTCAATCAGAGTTGGAAATATCACTTGAATTTAATACATACCTTTGAATTACTGCACACTTCTGTTTATTTAGACACATTTACCTTTTTTAGCCAATTTCATAGTTCATTATATTACCGAAAATTTACGTTCATAATTTTGGTTTTCAAGTTTTCTTGTTTTGATTTCTAAAGTTACTGAACTTTTTCCCGAACACGTATTACTGTATTACACCTCATCACAGCCATGACTAGTCCTTTTAAACGAACTTCCCCATATCCGAAAGGAGGGGTGCAATTCCTAAAACAATTTGCGAAAAATTTTTTAAGGCCATATGGCAAAGTTGAGGAGGCACCCGATGACGATCGAGTGTTCAAACGAATACAGCCAGACTCTTGCGAATGGTTGACTCGCCCCAATGTCGCGGTGTCCGAGTTTGCAGACACCATTGCGACCAATTTAGAAATGCTGAATTCGAAGAAGAGTAAAGTTTTGAAAAAAGATGGTCTTGAACATTTTAAAGCGGCCTTTGACAAGTTAACCCCTCATTTGGATGGGCTAAACCATAAAAGCGAACAGGAAGCCACAAGAGACAATGTAAAGGGATTCTTGCGTTTTGCCTGCGACGATGACATTGACGAAATCATCGATGACGCGTTTGAGGTGGGAGGTGCACTTTTTCTAATGTCAATTCAGGCGATTTTGGCCAGGACATTAATACGCAACACAGACAGATATGCCAACGCTTTCTCGCCAGCTGAGAGCAAACCGACAAGTGAGGAATTCAAACGAAAAAAGTCTTTGGCATGTTTCAAAGAACTGTTAATGTCCACCTGTTTGAAACCTACCAAAGAAACGCCAACGAAAAAGACAGTAAAACGCAAGTTGCTGGCTATTATAGACTCCGATGAAGAAAAACCTGAAAAGAAAAAAAGAAAAACCGTCATTGAGACAGAGTCTTCTTCTGATTCACAGATGGAAAGTGAAGAGGAAACCAAAGCAGAGAAAACACCAAAAATTAGTCCGTCAAATGATAACTATGAATTAGAATTAGATGCAGAACAACCAAGCACATCGACAAGTACAAAAACGAGCAACGAACAACAAAGGACATTAACCGAAAAGAAAAACACGGACACAACTGAACAACCACGTCAAGAAACTATTGAAGACCAACCTGAATCACCACTTCCAAAGCACAAAAAACATAAGAAAAAAAGAAATCCACCCACAGAAGAGGCACCAACACAGAACATTGATGAAGAACCTGAAAAGATGGAAGCAACAATTCAACCTAAAAAAATAGGCCAAAAAGCAAAAAGGGCAAAGACCCTAAACCCAAGAAAGAACAGTAAACCCAAAAAAACGCACTTCAATGAAAATCTTTTAAAAAGCACGGTGATTTAAATGAAAAAAAGGGGCAAAAATATTAGTTTCAATGGGAAATTCAAAAAAAAAAAATGTTAAAAATGTTAAAAATTGTTAAAAATTGTTAAAAATGGACATGTTGAAAATCGGGGAAAAAAAGGGGGAAATAAAAAAAAAAATACAAAATATAAAAATAAAAAATATATATATATAAAGGTTAAACAGCACGGGTGATCGGGAGTTCTTTCTTAAAAAATGCATAGGGTTCAAAGGGAAAAAAGAAAACTCGGGAAAAAATATAAAAATTAAAAAAAAAAAAGACTTTGGGAGTTTTTTGTTAAAATGCACATGTTAAAATGAAAAGCGAAAAAAAAAAGGGGTAAAAAAATATTACAAAAAAAAAAATATATATATATATATATATAAAGCTTAAAACAGCACGGGAGTTCTTTGTTAAAAAATCAATACGTACCTTCAAATCGGGAAAATTAATAGGCGGAAAATGAGGCAAAACTAAAAAAAAAAAAAAGGGGGGGGGAAATTAAAAAAGAAAAAAAAACATTAAAA
Organism: Paragorgia papillata; assembly: GCA_035771165.1. Classification (NCBI taxonomy): domain Eukaryota; kingdom Metazoa; phylum Cnidaria; class Anthozoa; order Scleralcyonacea; family Coralliidae; genus Paragorgia; species Paragorgia papillata. The sequence continues at coordinate 1,199,695 of JAWNZC010000086.1, read as the reverse complement.
AAAATTAAAAAAATTAAAAAAACCCAACAAAAACATTAAAAAAAAGGCGATCAAGCCAAAAGCGTCCTCGTCGCGATTGCTGGAAACAACAACAGTTGGCTAATTTTGGCAAAAATAATAGTCATTGACACATTTAAATATTCAGCGTAACTAATAGGTGCGTGACGCCTTTAAAGCCGCTTTTAATCAATAAAATGTAACACAAAATTGTAAACGGCCTTAATCTGGAAAGAACTGTAACATGAAATATGTGCATTCATTTTAGTACTTTCCTTCTGTGTACTTTCACATGTAATAAGCAAATATAACGAAAAGGATAGCACTAAGTGTTAGTTTTGTTTATTAGTACTAATAAAAAAAAGTTCCCAAAATACCAAACTTTCGAATGTTGCGACGTTCTGCGTCCGTATGTCGTTGTGTTAAGTTTAATAAGTCTCTCATTGCAATAATTATCATGCTAATAACTCACGGATTCAAGCATTCTAACCTACTGTTGTAGTATAACTCGACGTTGGGTTCCTTCCTTAAATTCAAAACTGCATTGAGCATGGTTTCGAATACTGGCCATTGCATGGACACGATTGATCGATGGACGTGAAAGACTACATCCAATCCAACCTAGTGTTGTAGCATAACTCGATGATGTGTTGCCTCTCCTCTTTGAAAGCTCCATTCAGCATGGTCTCGAACAATGGCCATTCCATGGACAGGATTGATCGATGGACATGAAAGACTACATCCAACCTAGTGTTGTGGTATAACTCGATAATGTGTTGCCTGCCCTCCTTGAAAGCTCCATTCAGCATGGTCTCGAAGACTAGCCATTGCATGGACAGCATTGATCGATGGACATGAAAGACTACATCCAACGTAGTGTTGTAGTATAACTCGATGATGATGTGTTGCCTCGCCTCCTTGAAAGCTCCATTGAGCATGGTCTCGAAGACTGGCCATTGCATGGACAGGCCATTGCATGGACAGGATTGATCGACGGATATGAAAGACTACATGTAACCTAGTATTGTAGTATTACTCGATGCTGTGTTGCTTCCCCTTCTTCCAAGCTCCATTGACCCATGGTCGTCTCGAATACTGGCGATTGCAGAAAAAAGGAGGATGTACAGTACCGATTGTGGGGTAACCCTGCCGGCTTTGCTTACCAGTTTATGAATGGTGTTGTAGCATTTTGTTGACTTACCTTTATCACTGCTCGTTCCAGTTTTCTTTCTTGTTTTTACTTACCTTTTATCAATGCCATGTTGTACATTTTCTGATCTGCTTACCTTTATAAAGGTTCTTTCCACTATTCTTTCTTGTTTTACTTACCTTTTTATCCATGCCATCTTGTACATTTCGTGATGTATCTTCCTTCAACTTGTGAAAATACTTTATCAATGCCATTCTTGTACCTTTATAAAGGTTCTTTCCACTTTTCTTTCTTGTTTTACTTACCTTTTTATCCATGCCATCTTGTACATTTCGTGATGTATCTTCCTTCAAGTTGTGAAAATACTTTATCAATGCCATCTTGTACATTTCGTGATGTATCTTCGTTCAACTTGTGAAAATACAATATGTAAATCTATTTGTTGTGGACACCGCGGTACATTGCAATACGCATTTGTAACATTGACGGAAACTTACCTTTGATTGGGTACATTCCTAAACATTTTGTCAGTTCTAGAACAAGGACGTTTACACCTTTGCCAGAAAGAAGGAGGATGTACAGTGACCATTTGAGTGCTAACCCTCCCAAAATACCAAACTTTCGAATGTTGCGACGTTCTGCGTCCGTATGTCGTTGTGTTAAGTTTAATAAGTCTCTCATTGCAATAATTATCATGCTAATAACTCACGGATTCAAGCATTCTAACCTACTGTTGTAGTATAACTCGACGTTGGGTTCCTTCCTTAAATTCAAAACTGCATTGAGCATGGTTTCGAATACTGGCCATTGCATGGACACGATTGATCGATGGACGTGAAAGACTACATCCAATCCAACCTAGTGTTGTAGCATAACTCGATGATGTGTTGCCTCTCCTCTTTGAAAGCTCCATTCAGCATGGTCTCGAACAATGGCCATTCCATGGACAGGATTGATCGATGGACATGAAAGACTACATCCAACCTAGTGTTGTGGTATAACTCGATAATGTGTTGCCTGCCCTCCTTGAAAGCTCCATTCAGCATGG
>JAWNZC010000086.1:945000-1190000 GCA_035771165.1 Paragorgia papillata | reverse complement strand
TACTCAAATGGCGTCTATGGTTGACACGCGCGCGTTCCACTTACCGGAAGTTGCGGCGACGGCGTAAACGCCAAAAGCCCCTTCTTGCCAGATAGCGGATTCGCCGGTCGACCTGAACATGAGCACCTGTCCGGGAGAAAGTTGAAAATTGCTCTACCCCTCTTACTTAAACCCCACAGTTTAATCTGGCCATTTTGGGGGGATATTGCGATTTTTTGCTAAATCTTAGGTACGCTGTGCCACACAAAAAAATATATAATAAATAAATACACACATAAGAAAAATAGACTGCCACTTTACGTTTCTTCTCGGACGAAAGGGGCTCCGCTCGCGTTCGGTAAAATTTTGTCGCCGTTTCATTAAATTTCTCGTGGATTCGTCCTTGCTTGGGGGTTGGGCAAAAAGAAAGTGGAAGAAGGGCGGTAAGGTTGGAGTCCACGATTCCCGCTTTTCTAAAGGTGGTGTTGGTGTTATTACATATTTGTTCGACCAACGACAAAGAGAAAGGAGGATGTAGTGATGCAAAGAAAAAAAAAATATAAAAATGTGAACAAATCTTAGAACAAGGGCTTAATCTCAGCAGATCGTAGCAACAAGGCTACTCTACTGCTTACAATACCCCGTTCTTTATTTAAGTCGTCTGCAAAGGATTTAGCTCTGGAAAATTTAGATTTTGGTCAGGGTAGTACGTCGGAGCGTAGTCTGCTCGTCGGCACATTGTGACGCAGGAGGCCCGGAGACCTCTATTCTCGTTCGCCTAAGATCATCCAGAGGAATGAATCGTTGCCTTCTAGCACGGATTCTGACTTAGAGGCGTTCAGTCATAATCCAACAGATGGTAGCTTCGCACCATTGGCTTTTCAGCCAAGTGCAAATGCCAATTGTCTGAATCTGCGGTTCCTCTCGTACTGAGCAGAATTACTATTGCAACAACACTTCAACAGTAGGGTAAAACTAACCTGTCTCACGACGGTCTAAACCCAGCTCACGTTCCCTATTGGCGGGTGAACAATCCGACGCTTGGCGAATTCTGCTTCGCAATGATAGGAAGAGCCGACATCGAAGGATCAAAAAGCAACGTCGCTATGAACGCTTGGCTGCCACAAGCCAGTTATTCAATAAGTGGCATAACGTTAATGACATACAAAAGATTAAAAAATATGATGACATACAAAGAACTGACGTTGGCTTCGGTCAGAACTTGACTTTAATGACATAATTACATATAATAACTATTATGAAACATTCTACTTGATATATTGGTTAATGGGGTAATGTTGCACAGGTGGAGAGGACCTGCCAAAAAAAAAATTATCAATGTTCACCGTAATGACGTGAAGTTATGACGTCACAAAAAGTACTCCAGACACACGAAAACGGAAGTAAAGGTTGTCACGTGCGTGGCTAGTCCCTGTGGCAGTACTGGATACGGTCACTTCATCCAAACTAGGCGTCAGGTCACTACCTACGGTTTTACGTAAGGGTTTGGTCATTGAACAAATATACGAAAAATGACGTCATTACAATCATGACGTAGACAGCCCAAAACATACCTTTACCGTATTTCTGGAACTTTTAAAAAATCAGAAAATATTATACAGATATTTCTGAGTAAAACGCTATTCACGGGATGAAACCTACAGGAAGTCTAGACATCGTCACAAAATTGCAATGTCATCCCGTGAATACCCGAGCAATGACGTCTCACCAACATGGCGTAAACAGCAAAAAAAAAAAAGAAGCGGATTTTGTGAAATTTAAAAAAGGCATAAAATATTATAGGTATCGTTTTAGGAAAAACGTAGATAACTGACTAATAGCTGAAGAACGTTTATACATGGGCACCAAAAGGTTATGTCACGCAAAAAATTCCCGAAGAATGACGGCATCACGAACATCACGTATACTACATATATATTATATATCATGTATTACATATCTCGTACACTACATATATATTATATATCATGTATTACATATCTCTTTCGCACTGAAAATGAAGTCAAGTGAAGTGAGATGAAGTGAAGTGAGATGAAGTGAGATGAAGTGAAGTGGAGTGGAGTCGAGTGGAGTCGAGTGGAGTCGAGTGGAGTCGAGTGGAGTCGAGTGGAGTCGAGTGGAGTCGAGTGGAGTCGAGTGGAGTCGAGTGGAGTCGAGTGGAGTCGAGTGGAGTCGAGTGGAGTCGAGTGGAGTCGGAGTGGAGTCGAGTGGAGTCGGAGTGGAGTCGAGTGGAGTCGAGTGGAGTCGAGTGGAGTCGAGTGGAGTCGAGTGGAGTCGAGTGGAGTCGAGTGGAGTCGAGTGGAGTCGAGTGGAGTCGAGTGGAGTCGAGTGGAGTCGAGTGGAGTCGAGTGGAGTCGAGTGGAGTCGAGTGGAGTCGAGTGGAGTCGAGTGGAGTCGAGTGGAGTCGAGTGGAGTCGAGTGGAGTCGAGTGGAGTCGAGTGGAGTCGAGTGGAGTCGAGTGGAGTCGAGTGAAGCAAAGAGGGAAGCGGAAGCGGGAGCGAAGTGAAGCGAAGTGAAAAGGGAAAGCGAAGGGAAGCGGCAAGCGAAGCGAGGCGAAGTGAAGGGGACCGAAGTGAAGGGAAGCGAAGCGAAGCGAAGCGAAGCGAAGCGAAGCGAAGCGAAGCGAAGCGAAGCGAAGCGAAGCGCGTTGAAATGAAGTGAAGTGAAGCGAAGTGAACGAAGCGAACCGAAGCGCGGTGAAATGAAGAGAAGCGATGCGAAGCGGCGCAGTGAACCGAAGAGAAGGGACACGAAGTGTATTTTTTAGCAACTACGCAACGACTCGCTATGTGTCGTTACCAATTTAACATTGCAATGTGGCTAACAAAATATTGCAAGGTCGCGCGGTAAAGAACATGCGATTGGACTGTAAGGTCGCTAAACACTATTGCTTAAAAAGTGGAGTAAATGCAAGTATCAAACGCCAGAATAGGGACATCAAACTTGCATTTCTTAAACTTTTCAAGGAAAAGTAACGCCACCTTAAATCCAAGCAATACGAATGACGTTCATCAATAACCGGAGAAAACTTGTATAAACATATATTAACAAAATATGAGTCGTCCATACATGTCGAAATAAAAGAATACGAAAAAAAAATTTCCAAGCCGAAACAAACGTAATATTTATTTACTTGTACATACAATGTACATACATGGAAATATAGATAACAAGAACAAGAACAGGAACAAAAACAAAATCTTACACTGAGAATGTCACTCGCGAGGTTGAAATCACACTTCCACTAACGCTACTGTTACCGTAAATGTGGTTAAGCAGATGTAATGTTTGTTTTTTCGATCTGTAGTCGTAGTTGCTTTTAATCCTCGAAGAGTAAAACGCTTCCTTTTACCACTAGGTTTGAGAGCTGCGACCATTACTGAAGATAAAAACAATATTGCACATGCTTTACTTGTATTTACGGTACCGGTAGGTGGAGGTGTGATCTGAACCTCGCTAATAACGCACAGTTTGTAGAAATAAAATCAGAAATGTCAGAGACAGTCTTATTTGGCAATGTTAACACCACATTTGCTTTGTTCTCTTTATTTTCTCTCTCAACTGTAACAAACGTCCATCCTTATTTCAACCCTGAATTTCTTCCCCAACAGACTTCGATTTCTTGGACTTCCTAGACTTCTTTGACTTCTTCTTCGACTCCTTCTCAACTTCCTCTACTATGCTCACTTCTTCCTTTTCAACGCTCTCCACAGCCACCTCCAACTTCTTCGTGTCTTCAATCTCTTCCTCCTCCACTTCCTGAATACTTCTTACACGTTTCTTCTCTTTACTTTTCCTCGCCCTCTTCTCTTTCTTCTCTTCTTCATCAGAGGAACTGTCCAGGTCAGCCTCTATCTTTCTTTTCACCATCTTCTTTTGCTTTCCTACAGACGACGACGACACACAACAACCTGTAAGAAATTTCTTTAACTCTTTGAGGGAAGGAGTTTTGCGGAATTCGTCGCTACCACAACCAACAACGGCGAGCTTCTCGGCATAGCGTTCAGGGTTACGGAACAGCGCTCGGCCAAGCAAATAATTGGTGGACATCGTTGTACATATTAGAGGCCATCACGAAGGCACTCTCCATAGCCTCGTCCAACTCTTTATCTTCACGCACAAAACACTTCAAAGTGTTTTTCACATCATCTGACGAAGGCTCTTTGTTGTTCCTGGAATTCAACGGCATCAGGGAATTCACCAACGGAGACAACTTCTCTTTCAAATTGGCAATGCCAGTTGGATTGAGAAGGTCAGATGAAGAGTTGGAAAGCGCGCCTCCAACGGGTTGCAAATTGCCGACGACATTTCAGAGACGCCGATTTTCGGTCGAACCAACATCTCACAATTAAACGACTGTAACCTCTTAAAGATTAGGTCGTCGTCGATGGCTACCTCAGTTTCGTCATACGGCATGAGGAAGTTCTTTAAATACTGGTCAAAGTACTTTACTCCTTTCGCATTGGGGGACAGTTTGGAACCAAAACCACGCGAGGTACTCATTCTAAATAGGAGAAAAAAACAAAGAAAAAAACATTAACATCGAAATACATTAACATCAACTGCAAAAGCCAAGTAAACTTTACACATCCTTATTTCACACTAGAATTGTTAGCCTATGAAACGAAAATTAGGTTTGTCCTATTTCAATGAACACTTAAAAAGTTATTTCCCAGTTTTTTCCTTTCCTTCACTTTGGAGATATTTCAGTTTGTTTCATATGTAAAATTAACTTATAGCAAAACTTTACGTCGCTCTTTCCATAATGACCTGGCGCAAAACATTATATATCTTTGTTATTGCCAAACAAAAACACTTTCTCATTGACAATAACAAACACATAGAACACTTGTGACGAACTCATTATGCAAAATGTGATGTAAAGTTATCTTACAAGTCAAATTTTCATACAAACAAACTAAAATATCTGAAAAACGAAGGAGGGAAACGAAAATGTCAAATAATAGCATGTTAATATGCGATTGGAAGCGTTTCAAACAACACTAACATAATTTCCCTTTCATAGGCACTTTAACTAAATATTTATAAGAATAATGTACACGCAAAACAAACCTGCACGACCAAAACGACAATAAAACACTCCTGCGCTACTATGAACACACGAACCGTAACAAAGGCAACGAAGTCTTAGGTAAATGCTGGGACAAACCCGCCAACTTGAATGGCAGACTCTCTACACTATAACCGGTTAGTCTTTCAATACCATAATACACTATATATTACCGAACATAAATCGAATTATAACAAAACTTTACCTCACTCTTTCCATAATGACTTGCCGCAAAAAACATTATATATCTTTGTTATTGCCAAACAAAAACACTTTGTCATCGATAATAACAAACATATAAAAGACTTGGCGCTAACTCATTATGCAAACCGTGATGTAAAGTTATCTTACAAGTCAAATTTTAATACAAACAAACTAAAATATCCGAAAAACGAACGAGGGAAACGAAAATGTCAAATAATAGCATGTTAATATGCGATTGGAAGCGTTTCAAACAACACTAACATAATTTCCCTTTCATAGGCACTTTAACTAAATATTTATAACAATAATGTACACGCAAAACAAACCTGCACGACCAAAACGACAATAAAACACTCCTGCGCTACTACGAACACACGAACCGTAACAAAGGCAACGAAGTCTTAGGTAAATGCTGGGACAAACCCGCCAACTTGAATGGCAGGACTCTCTACACTATAACCGGCCAATTATAAAAGGTATTCTCTAATTATTCACTTGATGTACATCCCGTACACAATTGGAGAACAATTTCCTGCCACTAATGGATCTCAGACACCGTTTAATAACAAAACTAGTTAGTCTTTCAATACCATAATACACTATATATTACCAAACATAAATCGAATTATAACAAAACTTTACCTCACTCTTTCCATAATGACTTGGCGCAAAAAACATTATATATCTTTGTTATTGCCAAACAAAAACACTTTGTTAACGATAATAACAAACATATAAAAGACTTGGCGCTAACTCATTATGCAAACCGTGATGTAAAGTTATCTTACAAGTCAAATTTTCATACAAACAAACTAAAATATCCGAAAAACGAACGAGGGAAACGAAAATGTCAAATAATAGCATGTTAATATGCGATTGGAAGCGTTTCAAAACAACACTAACATAATTTCCCTTTCATAGGCACTTTAACTAAATATTTATAATAATAATGTTCACGCAAAACAAACCTGCACGACGAAGACGAGAAAAAACACTCCTTCACTACTACCAACACACCAACTGGAACGAACGCAAGGAAGAAACAGTGAAATGCTGGAACCGACGCGCGAACTTTACTGGGACCGACTCCCTACACTCGAACCGGCCTATTATGAAAACTCTTCACAGATTCACTAGACTTACATATGCCGTAGATAGTTTAAGAAAGAAGTTTGCGACGCTAATGCAATCTGTGACCCCGTTGAATACGAAAAGTAGTTAGTATTTCAACACTATAAGAGACTATATATTACCGAACATAAATCGAACAGGTAAGGTAACGAAGAGACACCCGCACTATATATATATATACTATATAGTACCGAACCAAAACAAACAGATAACGAACAAACACCACAAGTGCGCGTTGCCAAACACAAACTTTACTGGGGACAACTTTCCACTGTCTGTTCACTTCCTTCGCGAATTTCAAGGATATAGTGCACTTTAATAGAGCTCCGTCAAACTAGACACCTATTGCGCGATTTCGAATCGCAGACGACCCGAATTTGTGAATATTCACATACACTGTTCAAATATTCCTAGCTGAACTAAGCTTTTATAACACAGTACTGTTTCTTTACTTCTAACTTCAATAACAGTTTCACACTGTACACTTCCGTCGATTACATCAACTTCTGTGTAACACCTACTTCAAACCTATTCTGGTATCACACCTACATTTATTTCAAACTATTTCTCCACTCATTCACACGAGTTCCAAACGTTGCCTTACACAATGCCAAACATCTGGACACAAGATTCAGCTGCTCAATTTTGGTCAGCAAGAAATTCCCACATTATCACTAGGGATGACGCATTGCCTGAAAAACAATTAAACGAAGTGACACAAAGAAATGAAAGGCAACAAACAAAGGACACAGAACGGGAAACATTTTTCTCAAACTTTACTACTAGCTTGCAAGAAAGACCATCCACATCTGGAAATAATACTGAACAAACTGCTAAGAACTTGACATTCTGGATTGAAAATTGTTCGTGGAGTTTTTGTGTAACTTGTTTCAGTCTAAAACGACAAAAGCTACTACCAAATTTTCAAAAACGAACTGCAATGAAACATGTCACATCATGTATATGCACACAAAATAAGTACATTATCCCATCAGTTGCATTAATACCGGATTGTTTGAAAAATCTCACAATTACCGAGGTGTGCATACTGAGACCATTCGATGTGCACTATGGAGATTACCAACGACTTCGTCATGGCTACCAACAGAAAAACAATCTTTGTCGTTTGTCGTGGTCCTCCCTTTCTGTGGAAGAAAAAATTGAAACTCTTGAAGATCAACAGCAGAAAGAACGCATAAGACAAGCGTACAATTTCTTGATCAATGCAGACGACAGTTCTTATAAGTTATTCGTGATAAAACGTGTAGAGCATCTCCAACAGGGCACTCAAATTAATATGTACAAACTGATGGATATTCAAGGGGTAGAGTGTGCGCTCTGGCCCAATCTATATCCAAAAACAACTTGGTGTGAAACAGTTCTACAAGGAAATGAAAAGAGACTTGGTACGAAAATATCTTTCTTCACTAAAGTATTTTCACCTCTCTTGGATTACAGTTTGCAATATGAGCTACTACAATTCCACTATGACTTGTGGCTGTTTAAAACAATTAGTGGCGCAATAAGCAGTGCACGACGAATGCATTGTTCTCCCGCTCGAGCTCTAAATGCCAAGACTTTTTCTTCTGGCTACTGGAAAACGCAACACAGGCTTTTAATTGGCGCGGTAGAGCAGTTCGGCTACCCTGCAATATTTCTTACGATTAGCCCTTATGAGTGGTCTTTCCCTGTTCCTTCTTGGATGCAAAACGCACGACAAACCAGCGGAAGGGGACCTACAGAACTGGCTGCCTTGGAAACCATTCACATTGCTCATACTTTAGAACAAATAGTGCGTGGCTATCTCTGTGGTTCGAACACTCAAAGCTGGCATGACCATGTCTTTAGTTATAAGAACATGTCTGGGAGAACAAATGTCAATTGTTTTTTTTATCGTTTTGAGTTCCAACAAAGAGGCACTGTCCATATTCATTTACTTGTATGGTTGAAAAATATGAGTACAATTCAACACTCTTTAATTCGAGCAGATATCCCGTGGGAACACCCTGAAATCGCGTGCCTTGTGCACAAGCTTCAACCATCGGATCGCACCTCTCTTCCTCTGCGTAACCCACCATCAGCGTTTGAAACTGAAGGTGGGAATACGACTTACAAACTTTACTATCCTCAAGAAGCGTTTGCCCTTAATCTAAGGGCATACATTCTCACCCTTATTCCATCTTTGCGTTGCAGAATGGATGTTCAATTTTCGAATGGGAACTCCATGTTACTTAGATATGTCACATCTTATGTCTCAAAGTGGCACGACGCTTTCTCCACCGACTCTTTGTACTCTCACCACATAAATCCTTTCCAAGCGGCATATCGCCATTTGAAGGAGATGCAACCATTAGAACCAGAAATGTGGATTCATATGTCATCAATGAAAATTGCTTGGACAAATTGCAGAACGAAGACCTACGTCTGTTCATCTAGCTCCAATGTAACAAATGATAAAGTACATCAAAAGTATGTAACAAGGCCAAAGGAAATGGACAACCTCACTTTCTTAAACTGGCTAAGGGATGTGGACCATACACCATCCACTGCAAAACCATATAAATCTGGTCCAACTTTGGTGTCGGTTCAGTATGTCTCACCCTTTAGAGATGAGTACTTCTTCCAATATCTACTTCTCAACCATACACACCGCTCTTACTTAGAACTTCGCGATGTTCGACATGACAATCTGCCATCTTCAATCGCTTTTTTTGCATCAGCTCTCGCCAAAAACCCTTCTCTTTGGAACAATCTCGACGCCATCAGAACACGTTTCGAAAGACAAGGGCATAAAGACTACTATGTCAACACCCTTATTTCCCATGTTTCAAGTTTACACGACACTCTGCATTTGTGGCAACGTCAAGTTCTACGCACATCAGACTTTTCGATTAACCACATTAATCCGCCTCACACGTTTCCTTTAGACAACTTCCAACAAGCTATTCTTCATCAAATCATGCAGGCTCTGCAAAAAAGAAGTGAGTACTATGCAACTACGGACTACTACTGTGATGACGACAGTTCAAGTGACGAAGAAGACGAGCATTCACACATCGAGCAGAATCTTCCAACACCTCATGCGTGTTCTACCACCAATTCTAACTTCGATTGGAGAAAGATCACTCTCATTACAGGAGAAGCTGGAACTGGAAAGTCCCAGATTTTATTACGCGCAATTGAACAATCTTGTGAGGAACAATTAAACATCCTAGTAGCTACACCAACTGCTATTTTAGCTAGTCAGTACAGACAGATTTTCCAAACAGACATAACAACGGAAACCGTACACACTGCTTTCCATTATCCAGTGAACTATACAGAAACTCCCACAATCAACTGGCAAATAGCCAGCTATGATCTCATCCTACTAGACGAAATCTCCATGATTCCAGACTATATTGTCCGTCATATTCTCAAAACAATTTCAGAGGTAACCATTCGACCGGTTGTTGTGGCGTCTGGAGACATTCAACAACAACAACCCATTGTAACAATTGATGGAAAAACTACGCAGGGCCACAGCATTCTCGACCACAAGGACTTCTACAAACTTGTTCAACACTTTTCTTTGAAAAAGCAGTATCGAGTTATTGACAACGAATATCGACAGTTTTTACAACATATTTGATATTGGGCGCCTACACAACAACTGCTCGACAAAATTCAAGAGGGCAAAGTTATCTCTAAAGCCACTACACCCTCGGATGAAGAAATCTTAAACACGATTTTAAACCACCCAGACGCAACTGTACTAACTGTTTCTAGACACGGTACTATGATAATAAATCGCATTGTAACATCATCTATCTTTAGAGACGCCAATCCATTGACAATTGTCCAATGTGATGATGGAGGAGACGCAACACCCTTATTTAAGGGTATGCGCGTCCTTATTACTCAAAACAGAGACAAATTAAATCAAGTTGTTAATGGTCAGGTAGCAACAGTTCATTGCGTACAGAATGCAACAATTTTTTTACGGCTTCCCAGTGGTAAAATTGTGAGAACATACCCTGTCACTTACATTACAAACACAAACCAACGACGCACGTGTTACCCTTTCATGCCATGTTATGCAATGACAATGTGCAAGTCACAAGGTCAAAACCTGAAAACCATTATTATATGGTTTGATTGTGACAAAGTTCCACCAGGAACCGCGTACATGGCATTAGCGCGAATTAAACACGCCAACGATTTAATTCTTCTCACCAAAATGCAAACTTGTCATATTGCTCCGGCAAAACATCCGGCCCCACAGTAACTTTTCTTTTCCTGTCACACCTTGCCTCCGCCACAGCTTGTAAACATGTGGCATGCAATACAGAACGATGTTAAATTTCAACCACCAACATCACTTTCACTACCACACAAAATTGGAATTAAACACGACGATATGAAATTGCCTGCCTCGAAAAATCGACACATGGATACGAACAAAGATAACTTTAAGGGTGGGAAGGGTTGGGAGGGGCTTGATGAAATTAGAGAAGCCATGTGTTATCCCTGTGGTAACTTTTCTGACACCCCTAGCTTAAAACTCGTAAAGACTAAGGGATCGATAGGCCATGCTTTCACAGTTTGTATTCATACTGAAAATCAAAATCAAGTAAGCTTTTACCCTTTTGTTCTACATGAGATTTCCGTTCTCATTGAGCTCACCTTAGGACACCTGCGTTATCATTTGACAGTCGTGCTGCCCCAGCCAAACTCCCAACCTGACAGTGTCTTCGGCTCGGATCGACCGGCAGAAGAGCGATCTTAAGACTAAAATGTGGACGCGAGGTCCAGCTCCGCTTCACCGAATAAGTAAAAAAACGATAAGAGTAGTGGTATTTCACTTGCGGATTGCTCCTCCCACTTATTCTACACCTCTCATGTTTTTTCACAGAGTCAGACTAGAGTCAAGCTCAACAGGGTCTTCTTTCCCCGCTGTTGTTGCCAAGCCCGTCCCCTTGGCTTCCGGTTTGAAAATGGTCACTTCCGGTTGTTTACAATTCAATTACAAGTATTTTTAACGTCACTTCCGGTTTCGAAATTTTTCTTCCGGTTTGAAAATGGTCACTTCCGGTTGTTTACAATTCAATTTCAAGTGTTTTTAACTTCACTTTCGGTTTGAAAAGTTTAACTTCCGGTTGTTTAGAATTAAATTAAAAGTCCTTTTAACGTCACTTCCGATTTCGAAATTTTTTCTTCCGGTTGTTTACAATTCAATTACAAGTGTTTTTAACCTAACTTCCGGTTAGAAAATTTTTAATTCCAGTTGTTTAGAATTCGATTACAAGTGTTTTTAACCTCACTTCCGGTTTGAAAAGTTTAACTTCCGGTTGTTTACAATTCAATTACAAGTGTTTTTAACTTCACTTCAGGTTTGAAAAGTTTAACTTCCGGTTGTTTAGAATTAAATTACCAGTCTTTCTACCGTCACTTCCGGTTTGAAAATTGTCACTTCCGGTTTGAAAATGGTCAATTCCGGTTGTTTACAATTCAATTACAAGTATTTTTAACGTCACTTCCGATTTCGAAATTTTTTCTTCCGGTTGTTTACAATTCAATTACAAGTGTTTTTAACCTAACTTCCGGTTAGAAAATTTTTAATTCCAGTTGTTTAGAATTCGATTACAAGTGTTTTTAACCTCACTTCCGGTTTGAAAAGTTTAACTTCCGGTTGTTTACAATTCAATTACAAGTGTTTTTAACTTCACTTCCGGTTTAAAAAGTTTAACTTCCGGTTGTTTACAATTCAATTACAAGTCTTTTTAACCTAACTTTTGGTTTGAAAATTTTTAATTCCAGTTGTTTAGAATTCAATTACAAGTGTTTTTAACGTCACTTGCGGTTTGAAAATTGTCACTTCCGGTTTGAAAATGGTCAATTCCGGTTGTTTACAATTCAATTACAAGTATTTTTAACGTCACTTCCGATTTCGAATTTTTTTCTTCCGGTTGTTTACAATTCAATTACAAGTGTTTTTAACCTAACTTCCGGTTAGAAAATTTTTAATTCCAGTTGTTTAGAATTCGATTACAAGTGTTTTTAACCTCACTTCCGGTTTGAAAAGTTTAACTTCCGGTTGTTTACAATTCAATTACAAGTGTTTTTAACTTCACTTCCGGTTTGAAAAGTTTAACTTCCGGTTGTTTAGAATTAAATTACCAGTCTTTCTACCGTCACTTCCGGTTTGAAAATTGTCACTTCCGGTTTGAAAATGGTCAATTCCGGTTGTTTACAATTCAATTACAAGTATTTTTAACGTCACTTCCGATTTCGAAATTTTTTCTTCCGGTTGTTTACAATTCAATTACAAGTGTTTTTAACCTAACTTCCGGTTAGAAAATTTTTAATTCCAGTTGTTTAGAATTCGATTACAAGTGTTTTTAACCTCACTTCCGGTTTGAAAAGTTTAACTTCCGGTTGTTTACAATTCAATTACAAGTGTTTTTAACTTCACTTCCGGTTTAAAAAGTTTAACTTCCGGTTGTTTACAATTCAATTACAAGTGTTTTTAACCTAACTTTCGGTTTGAAAATTTTTAATTCCAGTTGTTTACAATTCAATTACAAGTGTTTTTAACCTAACTTCCGGTTAGAAAATTTTTAATTCCAGTTGTTTAGAATTCGATTACAAGTGTTTTTAACCTCACTTCCAGTTTGAAAAGTTTAACTTCCGGTTGTTTACAATTCAATTACAAGTGTTTTTAACTTCACTTCCGGTTTGAAAAGTTTAACTTCCGGTTGTTTAGAATTAAATTACGAGTCTTTC
The DNA here is from genome assembly GCA_035771165.1 of Paragorgia papillata. Classification (NCBI taxonomy): domain Eukaryota; kingdom Metazoa; phylum Cnidaria; class Anthozoa; order Scleralcyonacea; family Coralliidae; genus Paragorgia; species Paragorgia papillata. The sequence continues at coordinate 1,176,829 of JAWNZC010000086.1, read as the reverse complement.
TACCGTCACTTCCGGTTTGAAAATTGTCACTTCCGGTTTGAAAATGGTCAATTCCGGTTGTTTACAATTCAATTACAAGTATTTTTAACGTCACTTCCGATTTCGAAATTTTTTCTTCCGGTTGTTTACAATTCAATTACAAGTGTTTTTAACCTAACTTCCGGTTAGAAAATTTTTAATTCGAGTTGTTTAGAATTCGATTACAAGTGTTTTTAACCTCACTTCCGGTTTGAAAAGTTTAACTTCCGGTTGTTTACAATTCAATTACAAGTGTTTTTAACTTCACTTCCGGTTTAAAAAGTTTAACTTCCGGTTGTTTACAATTCAATTACAAGTGTTTTTAACCTAACTTTCGGTTTGAAAATTTTTAATTCCAGTTGTTTAGAATTCAATTACAAGTGTTTTTAACGTCACTTGCGGTTTGAAAATTGTCACTTCCGGTTTGAAAATGGTCATTTCCGGTTGTTTACAATTCAATTACAAGTATTTTTAACGTCACTTCCGGTTTCGAAATTTTTCTTCCGGTTGTTTACAATTAAATTACAAGTGTTTTTAACTTCACTTCCGGTTTGAAAAGTTTAACTTCCGGTTTGAAAATTGTCACTTCCGGTTGTTTACAATTCAATTACAAGTCTTTTTAACCTAACTTCCGGTTTGAAATTTTTTAATTCCAGTTGTTTAGAATTCAATTACAAGTGTTTTTAACGTCACTTGCGGTTTGAAAATTGTCACTTCCGGTTTGAAAATGGTCACTTCCGGTTTGAAAATGGTCACTTCCGGTTGTTTACAATTAAATAAAAGTCTTTCTAACGTAACTTCCGGTTTGAAAATTGTCATTTCCGGTTTGAAAATGGTCACTTCCGGTTGTTTACAATTCAATTACAAGTGTTTTTAACTTCACTTTCGGTTTAAAAAGTTTAACTTCCGGTTGTTTAGAATTAAATTACAAGTCTTTTTAACGTCACTTCCGGTTTGAAAATTGTCACTTCCGGTTTGAAAATTGTCACTTCCGGTTGTTTACAATTCAATTACAAGTCTTTTTAACCTAACTTCCGGTTTGAAAATTTTTAATTCCAGTTGTTTAGAATTCAATTACAAGTGTTTTTAACGTCACGTCCGGTTTCGAAATTTTTCTTCCGGTTGTTTACAATTAAATTACAAGTCTTTTTAACGTAACTTCCGGTTTGAAAATTGTCATTTCCGGTTTGAAAATGGTCACTTCCGGTTGTTTACAATTCAATTACAAGTGTTTTTAACTTCACTTTCGGTTTGAAAAGTTTAACTTCCGGTTGTTTAGAATTAAATTACAAGTCTTTTTAACGTCACTTCCGGTTTGAAAATTGTCACTTCCGGTTTGAAAATTGTCACTTCCGGTTTGAAAATGGTCACTTCCGGTTGTTTACAATTCAATTAGAAGTATTTTTAACGTCACTTCCGGTTTCGAAATATTTACTTCCGGTTGGTTACAATTCAATTACAAGTATTTTTAACCTCGCTTCCGGTTCGAAATTTTTTACTTTCGGTTGTTTACAATTAAATTACAAGTTTTTTTACGTCACTTCCGGTTTGAAAATGGTCACTTCCGGTTATTTACAATTAAATTACAAGTGTTTTTAACGACAGTCCAGTTTGAAAATTTTCACTTCCGGTTGTTTAGAAATAAATTACTGTTTTCGCCTTTTTTATATATAAACGTTTAATATTACATACATTAAAAGTAAAGAGCATACAGTAATGGAATGGAATGTAAAAGCCAATAAAGGAAAACATCTGAATTCGGAACGCCAGATAGCGTAACGGAGAGGGGAAGTCTCCGCCAGATATGTACTGATATTTTTACTAATTCTAGCATTTCTTCTCATCCATGTTATATATTTTCGCAATACGTGTTAATTTTTATATTTTAATCTGTATTTTCATGCAATAGAGCAGCATAGTAGCGAGTTGCCGTTGATATTAGTAGGTCTGGACAAATACATTTCCTGCCAATTGCACACTTGTTCCCCGATTGTGTTGACCACCTGCAACCCCTATCATGGTGAACCAGTAGATACTTGGAACAGCCTGTGTAGCTGGCCGTTTTAACGTGTTCATGTGTTCCCCGGCGCGCCGCCGGAATAGCGATAGCTGGAACACATGAACCAGTATGTTCACAATACTAACATTGGCGTTTTGACAACGACTATAGACAGAGGATAGTAATAGATTTAGACTAACGGTCTATAAGAAATGTTTAAATTTAAATTCAGATTTCATCATAATTTTTCTTGTTATGGCGAATTCAACAGCACCGCTGTGCGGCCTATCGCGGAACAAGTTCCGTTAGGAACGAAATGTATTTGTCAATGCCAGTTTTTCTTAATTCAGAAAGAGTTTCTAAAGCTAAAAAATCCACGTAATGTTTGAAATCGCTATTTTAGTGTGATGTGCTAAAATTTTATCGTTTCATCTGTTCTTATTGAATCCTTATGAAACGTATTAAGAGAATAAGTGCGCGGGTTTTGAATATAACAAATACGATAACAACTTCTTGCGTTACGCCAGACTAGAACAAATTAGAAAATGGCTTGTGTCGACATGAACGTAGGCCTGTGTTGCCAATTTAACTGATTTTAATTATTTCCCATTACAGTCTATCGCATGACTATTAAAGCGGTATATATTGAAGAGCTGAACAAAGCACAAGAAGCATCTGCAGACGATACAGTTTGGCAGAAATATGAGTGATATTGCATGAAATTTACAAGCTATCAAACCAAAAGAATGGTACAAGAATCTGTACTAATGTCATAAATTGTAAGCAAACATTACCAGATCACGCAATTGCTCAATGGTAAAAAAAAATTAAAAAGACAACACTTTCAGAAAGTAAAATATATAATCTAAACAACAATTAAATGTTCGTAGTAAATCACACAACTTATTGCGTTAATATATTTCTACTTTACATTACTTACCATTAACAAACAGAATACCCGGTAATATTCTAGTCATATACATTTACTAAACCATCTATTCCGCATACCTGGAAAATCACTTTAGGCAGTATATGAAGATATCGTAAATAACGACATTTAAATATCATGTAGCCTATTGAAGAAAGCAGTTAATTTACACTTCACAGTTTCATCGATGTACATCTGAAATGATGTCAATGTTTTTCAGAGTTTGCATGACATTACAATTTCCATTTTTCAAATATCAAATAATTTATAATATTTATCTCAAAATAAATGTGTTGACGTTAGCATGTTATTTTCGTTACTTTGCGGATTTATTTTATTGATATTTTGCTAACATGATACAAACTGTAAAAAGGGTTACAGTTTACCGGTATGGCAAAATATTTGTCATATTTGATAATAAACATAATAAGCGGGTAAAAGGAAAAGAAAAACAATTTGCTTATTTACAAAATAATTTTTTTCTAATCGCAAAATTAGAAACCCAATATATTACAAACATCGCGCTGACACCGTCAATGAATTTTTAGAATACTTAAACAAATTCCACCCAACAATTAAATTGGACTATACATACTGCTACAAATCTGTTATTTTTTTTGACAGCACAGTTTAGATTAATAACAGCAACAAACTTGAATCACACCTGTACATGGAACCAACATACAGAACAGCAGCTGTAGATGACAACCCGTTCCATCGAAAGTTTCGAAAAAATAGTATTGTCCGTAGTCAGGCACTGCGTTATCGCCGTGTTATAACAGATGCTACTAAATTACACCACAGTTTAGATTAATAACAGCAACAAACTTGAATCACACCTGTACATGAAACCAACATACAGAACAGCAGCTGTAGATGACAACCCGTTCCATCGAAAGTTTCGAAAAAATACTATTGTCCATAGTCAGGCACTGCGTTATCGCCGTGTTATAACAGATGCTACTAAATTACATCTAAGACTTAACAACATGTCAATGATACTAACCAACGATGGTTACAAACAAGAAACAACACAAACTGGTTTTCAACAGGCAAAAGAACATACATAACTATAACCAGCAAACAAGTAACAACACAAAACTGACAACAAAAGCCTTATACTTTCCATTCCACACAACAACAAGATAACACACATTGGACAAACACCACGAAAACATGTGCAATTAATAGAACAAAATTCTACATTGAGCATTGTCCACCCACAACCACCAATTGTACGATATCAAAAAAAATAAGAATCTTAAAGATTCCCTTATTCGCGTCAAACTATGCAATGACTATGTAACAAACAATACGAAATAACTAGAACACAAAGTACAGTATATTAACTGAGACACGTGAAGCTAAAATGTTCTATCCCACAAAGGTATCTAACGCTAAATACCTATTAGGGAAATACTTATCCTTTATGTTTAACATGACTTTGGAAGATCCATCTTCTTGCAAGTAAAATCTACTGAATGGCTTGTGAAGACTAATATTTCATGATTCTGGGATAGTTTACACACTTTTGTAAATAATTAATATTTTTGCTGATACTATATATTACCGGGAGTGGCTAATGATCCTGGATCGTAACCCGTGGGTAAAATATCCTGGGTCGTGAGTAAAAAGTTGTGCGTGGTGAGCAAAAAGTCGTGGGTCGTCATTTTTTCGAAAAATTGTCAAGCAGATTATAGAATGAAAGTATCAACACGCGGAACATTCACAAACAAGCTATTTAGAATTGTAAGTTTACGAGAAAATTGAATTTTAACATGATACCATAAGTTTTCATACAGCTATCTCCATTATTCACATTGCTATACAATTGACATCCACGACTGACATATCAGCGATTAAATGCTTAACGTATCGATAAACTGTATAATAATACAACGTATATAAATATAATTTACAAAGGCAAAAGCTTCATTTATATATGTTACATATTCGCTATTGTATTTTCAAGCAATATGAGGAATTTTCAATTTTGCAAAAATTGCTTATGCGTTGCAATGGCGAATTATCTTAAAGAGCATATCTATTAACGTTTGCATTAAGTAATCTGTAATTGTCTTGACCGCTGAATTAGATGACAAATAAAAAGCAATTGCGATTTGATCATTTACGGTAAATTACGCAATCCATAGCGTTTCTTTTTATTGTAATTTAAGTGCATATGCATTTATTCAGTTTTTGAAATTTTTGAAATTTGTGTTATTGAGTTATATTTTCTGTTAACATCGTTATAGCGAAATTTATAATCAGAAAATCTAACAATATGTGAAATGTACCATACGTTAGAACCTCAATCTGTAATGAAATATAGAATATTAAACAAAGACACATATTTACTAGACTAATATATGCCATCATAATTCTGATGCGGATATTACTTTTCAATTTCTACATAGTTGTATATACTGTTGATGTCTCCTTGTGTAATTCAGAGAATGTCCTTTTTTGATAGTTTAAACATTCTAGTATGACAGAAATGGTCAACATTCAAGATGGTCAAGATAACATTACAAAAACATACTTTGCTATTCACTATCTTCTATAGCTTTTTAAAGAATGTATGAAATAATATATTGTTATTTAAGTTTTCAAGTACGGAAACGCTGGTGCTGTTACGATAATGCATCCAATGACTGATTTTTTTTGCTTATCTTTTCTCATGCCTAAAGATAATAACCGGAGGTGTCTAATCCGATTTGGAAATCGTAAATTTTAGGACAACTGTTCAGGATATCTTCAGTCGGAGTAGTCTGAAGATATTATGTGATTTTCCATAGCAGAATAAAATTGTCTTACTTTAGTGAAGAATAAAATACGAAACATCAAGCCTAACACGATACGAATGCGTTGTACGTTCGTATGGAATAATAATGCCATGCTATTTCTGAACAGAAAAATTTCACTTTTGCGTAATACGACCGCTAACGGCAGTCCGTTTCTGGTATTTTAAAAATTTTGTTATCTCGAAAAATGAATATTGCATTCCGTATCTTGTCATTCCAGCTTTCGAGCTAATACTAACATAGCCATATAATGAAAATGTTTACTAAGATTCTAGTTCAAATACTGTCACAGACAAATAAACTTTGCTAAAAATTTACTGAACAGAATTTTTTTTAAATTCGCCTATTGATTACTCGTACTTTAAGAAAAGTTTTAGTCAGACTACTTAAGATTGTCATATGTTTTGGATTGTGAAACTTGTAAAAATTGTATTTTCGATTTTGGAAGAAACTGTATACAGGCAGGTTAAGTTTAAAATTACCTTTTTGTTAAACGGACTTGATCTCCGCTACCAACGGGCTAGGTAAACAAGGTCATATTATCCGGTAGGGTAATATCAAGGGCTATATCCTTACGGAATCGGAAAACCCGTAAAGGAAGGAACAAAGCAAAAGGCAGTCGGCAGGGCTTTTGTGAATACGACAAGTAATGAAATACGTTTATTTTTTAACTCTTATGGCGGATTTGCTCATGTCAAAATCTTGCATTACGCTTATAATTGGCAGTCTGCTTCTCCTCCCACCCTCCAGATAATTTTGAAATCTATAGTCTGTCAAATGGCGTTTGTGGGACCAACATATCTGGCAATGACATCAGGGCATGTTATTTTTTTGTTCTTTTATATATTGACAAATAAATGTATTTAGTTTTTCTCGAGCTGCCATTTATAAAATGAATTTCAACTGCCTTAAATTACGCCAGTGATAGAGTTAAGCTTCGGCACCAATAGTGGCAGTCAAAGCATTGATATGGCGTACCAATCGAATGTTTACGTTAGGAAGATATTATCTGGTGCAAGAGTATTACGCGCTATATGCTAGAATGCCGCGTACGGCAGAGGTCAAAATCAGCTAATATAATGATTATTACATCTACATAACAATTAACAGTGTGGTTGATAAAATTAAAAACATTTAAGGAGCCTTTATCAGTGAAACATATATTGCAATATTCATTCTAATAGAATATTAACATGCTATGCTTTTTGTAAGTATTACTGTTAGATAACAGTGCTCGTTTAATTTAGTATTGATTAGTATTTAATTTTGAATAGCTGACATGTGCTATTAGCGCGCTGCCTCTCACCAATAGTTAACCTAAGTTAGACGGGATTAGTAGTTGAATAGGTGACCAGGTTCTCTGGTTTTTCTCCCTCTGTAAAATCAACACCTACCAGGGGCGGATCTAGGAATTTTCCTCACTTAGTCAAACTATATAGGGGGGTCCGGGGGCATGCCCCCCAGAAAATTTTTGAAATTTGGGTCTCTGAAATGGCATTTCCCGCGTTCTGACAACACTTTTAATCAAAATTTCTGAAGTTTTAAAACATATTTTTTAGCACATTTTATACTTTTTTTGAAAAAGTGTCAAAATTGGATTTGGATTAGTGAATTATTGTAATAGTTTATAAGTGCGTAATTATTTTTTTCTAAAAAGAAGGCAATACAACAAATAGTAGAGATATGTGATTATATTTAATTACTAACTCAAAAAATATATGGTTGTTTTGCCCTATGTCAGAGCTCATCAGCATGTCTTGGAGACACCAAAAACATATTCTTGCAGTCAGTGAATTCAACATGGACAGCCTGACCAACATACAAGTAAAGATCTAGCTGAATTTAATGTTCTGCATAACCCAGAGCAAGGGTAATGGGTCTACATCATCCCAGTCATCCTAATGAAGTCGCAACTAATCCAAGCCACTACCCACCATTACCAATCTATGTTACTATGAGCTGTCTGGTTTTCAGGTGCCAGATACTCACCTTTTACACATCTACCCAAGCAGACAATGTCTTGCTAAGGAATGCTTTTATTTATGACCATAATGTGACATGGACATAAAGGAGCTCAACTCTCAACATTATCCCAGTCATCCTAACCATTGAGCCCCCAACTAATCTAAGTCATTACCTGTTTATATGATTTCAATTTTGTAGACTATGAAAGTAAATAAACATTGAACACTAGAATTTAGCAGATATTGTATTTAAGCCAGATAATAAAATGTAAATAATAATTGTAATACAGCACATGTAGTTATTGGTTCATGTGGATATCAACACTTAGTACTGTAGCTACTGTACACATGTAAATTTATATTAAAAGAAGAAACCAATCATTATTTACTAATCAAGTTTATTATGACACCACATATAGTATAAATCATACAGGACCACACATACAGTACATGACATGTTGTGTATATATATTATATACTGTAATAATTAATATTGAAGGAACAGAAATTAGCAATGTATGAAAAGAGTGCTTTAACTGCCAGGTTGGCTGGCTAGGTTACAGTCTCACTCTCACAAAGATAAAATTAATCATATTACTGATATTAATAAACCATGAAATCTCCAAGCAAGATCAAATTTCCAGCATACACTAGTCCGTCCAGCACACGTTTCATTGCAAAGCATCAATTCAGCATGTTATAGATCAAATACAAGCAAACGCGAAGTCTAGTCCAAGAGTAAATCTATAAATTATCATAAAGATTATAATGATATTCAAATCATACAGTATAGTGAGGGTTTCTTACCTCCGACGACCTCAGAGCGCACACTGATTCACTGTATAAAATTCTCGCAATTGATATTTCGATATACATCTTTTTCAATCCTCTGTAAAAGGTCATCTTCAGTGCATAAAGCACTTGATGAAAGTTTCACGAATATTTCATCATAAAGGTCTTGTAGATATCCTTGCTATTGAGTGTTGGGAATATAAAAAGGACGCAGAATATGCGCATGGCCTCGTAGAACCACAGAAGCGATCGCTAACCATACTGATTACTCAGAAAGGCGCTTATCCTGCAAAATGACGTTTCAGCCTCTACACCAATCGTAAGTCGTAATTAAAAAAAAATTAACCAATCAGGAACGTTAAAAGATCTTAAAAAACCAACCAACTTCGTCAAAAAGTGACTAACTGCTTTCCTTCGTCAAATTCATCAAGCCGAGAGCCTGCATCGCATTTGCGGCCTGGAAATGACTGTGAACCCGATCCTTGATGCTCCCATTATGTCCCGTGCATCCCACTGCTTCCCCACGAAATCAGTCACAGCCTAATTCAGTTTGAGGCCTTTGAGAACTTTCAAGGCCTCGCGCGTAAAGAAAACGGAAAAACGCCAACGGGGAAATTTTTCTGGCCTGAACTGAAGCCTCTGTAGATAGGCATTTTAAGAATAGAACATACTTCTTCCTACTAGATAATTATTTTTTATTTGCAGGATTTTTTTTGGAAATTTTTGACGTGCAACAAACGAAAATTATATATTCACGTCAAATTTTCACTTCGTCGCGCGACTTAGTTGACGTAGTCTAAATCCGCCCCTGCCTACAATCATGGCCAAAAGTAAAGAGGAGAGCTAATGTTTTTGCAACTTTTCTGTTAGTCATATTTTCATCCTACCATCTTTGCTTATGACTGTTTCCTCCCCCCCCCCCCCCCCTTTTCAATGTTCAAATGATATTATGAAACTTCAACAGAATGTGATGAGTTTTTATCTAAATTCATTCGTTTTCAACATTGAAGAGGGGGAGAGGGGGGTATCATAGTTTTAAGAAATTTAAGACAGGTGTCGTACAACATTTCACCATGCTTGTAGGTCTTAGTTGTGATCCGTGGTCTGTACTGTGTTGTATGGTGACTGCTTGAACCGCCTTTGATATGCCATCTGTAAATTTGTAATACGCACTTGATCATATTTAATCATTGTACAATAGAATTATTAAATCATTATTATCTAGTCTTCCAGGTAAATTTCTTTGTGAGTGAAAAAATACTAACGATGATATAAAACTACTTACTGTCATGATGTTCCTGTCTTCCACTAGCATTGTTTGTTAGTTGGTTACTGGGACTTGGTTAGCCATTTAAATGTGCAACTGCAGAAATTATAAAAACAGAAGAATAAAATCACGCACATGGATAACATTGAGTAAAAGGAGAATATCATGGAAAGGACATTAGTGTCAGGTTTCCCATGACCAGCACACTACTGTACATGATTCGCATCAAATATTAAAATGGAAACTATACTTACTACTGCACTGGCGCTGATGGATAATGCAACCAACACCGTTTTGTGTACAATTAACCAATGAAATGTGTTGGCTACTTACGCCATAGTTAGAATGACTGAATATATCTTATGTAAATATTAACAAATCTCACTCTTAGTTACTTTAAGAAATTGCAGCTTGATGTCAGTGATAATTGTCATTTGTTTGCTGTACAAGCTGTCTTAGTTAGTAATACTGAGAAAAACTGAGCTCTAAGCGTATGTATGTATACTCACGGCTAGTAGGTTGTGAAGAGAATATTTGACGAACTGTGGACAGTATGGAGAATGCTGTAGTAAACGTTGCTGCTACTGCCAACAATGTGCTTAATATAGAAGCTGAAAAAGGAACATGACTGTCTTCATCTAAATTAATTAAAATCACTATAAAAATAATTTACACTTAACATTCATTCTGGCTAGTACCTGATGGTTTATATTTCAAAAAAGACGTAACAGGTTACTGCATATGATTTCTCATACAGGAACAGCACTACAATGTCTATACTGATAGAAACAACAGGATAAGAAAGTTTATGGCATAGAAACTAAACAATATATGGCACTTAAATTAAGTATTGTAATAGAATTGTCTGTCAATTTACCCATACTGGTATGAACATGGCCTTAGAATTAACTAAAACATGAAATAATAGTGGCCTGGGCCTATGTCAACGTGTCCCATCTAGGTATATGAAGCAGCCTCATACTGATACTGTATATGCAACTGGGCTCATATTGATCGATACTGTTTATGCAATCAGCCTCATATTGATACTGTACATGTACTGTAGCCGGACTCGTATTGATACTGTCCATCTAAGGCAGCTTTGTATTGATTACTGTACATGTTATTAATAGGCCTAAGAAAGGATAAAGTTATTAATAGTGTGGCTCTGTGCGTAAGTCTGTATATATGTAATTATTAATAAACAAGGAATTACAATGAACGAGAACCAGAAAAGTACATTTGTGTTTATGCATCTATCAAAGTTATTGTATCATCATTACTTGTTACTATCATGTATTGTAGTGTACACTAGCATATAATTTTTGACAATTAGACTGATGCCGATAACTAAAAAAAACCAGGCCAAAATAGCATTTGTGCAGATGCAAATTAAATTATACATGTGACTTGAATCCTCAGCATTACATAACAAATGATGAGGTATATGTATAGTCTGGCAAAGTCAACAAGTACACTTTTTTAAGACTGTTATAAGGTCACACAGTACTGTAAATGTTATTAAACACATAGAACTATGTAAAGCAGAACAAAAATATTACATGTCCTGATGTTGGTGCAGCCTGTTAGACACATACAATTAAAATGAACCAAATATTGTTTTTTCTCAGCCTATTTATTCATTGTAGAAGTATCGAAGAAACAATTAGAAAATATTTAAAATATTATGTATATTAAAAGTATGGAGACTCTAGCACCATGCCACAAATAGCAAATAATTTGCACTGTTTACATTCCTTACATTATAAAATTTGACTCTCTCTCTCTCGTCTTTGTAAGGCACTGACTGGCAAATTTGTCGACCATTGTAAATTTGTAATCACGTCGATAATTTACTTACTGTAATAGAGAAACTACAAACTTTGAACTGTCAAATACTATGAATATCCCCTTTGCCTATTATTGTACTTTATGTGCATACGGAAGTCCAAACGCACGTTGTTGGCCTGAGATACCTTGTTGAAATTCACAAAGAATCGAAAATCTAAGCTTAAACATCCAAAACCAGAATGAACAATTCATCTACTTACTATCATGTTGCTCCTGGCTAACAGTAGTTTTGACAGTTCGAGTCCAGCTCATTAACTCATTAACACCTGTTAAAAACACAAAGAAAATACATGTACTGTACATATACATCAATAACGTTCAGTATAAGGATAATTAAACATACACAACACAAACAATTTTATTTTATTTACTGTGGTAACATTTAATATTTACAATTACGCTTTGAGACTTCATTTACAATTTCTAGATGAGGTACTGTAGTCTGGTTTTATAATCTCTAGATCAGGTTTCGATCTGTACTCTAGAAAAAGTTAACTGATCAGTTTGCATCAAATTAATAAATCACGAAAGCATAATTAGCGGTACACTGCTCTTGTTATATATTTGACTCAATGTTCATCATAGCTGGAGGCACATAAGTTATTTTTTTATTATCTGTATACCTATTTTGGTAACTGAACGCATCCAAGCATAAAAAAGAATATGCATTGGAAGCATAAATTTTTTTGACAAATAATTCAAATATTATAATATAACTGTATCAGTGTGTTTAAAATAATATTTGGTGTGACGTATTAAAACTGCTGTACTTACCATCACATTGCCTCTGTCTAGTACGAGTATTTCTCCACTATGGTGTTCCAGATATACCCTTACTTGAAACTGTTAAGCTATTATTACACTGACCAACACCTTTTAGAAATTAAAAAAAAACAATAGAATTAGACACATAGACAACAATAACGTAAAAGTTTTGATGTAAGAAAAAGCTTATTTGGAATAGCTGACATGTGCTGTTAGCACGGTCCCTCTCACCAATAGTTAAGCTAAGTTAGATGGGGTTAGTAGTTGAATGGGATTTTTCTCCTTCTGTAAAATGAACATCTACAATCATGGCCAAAAGTAAAGAGGACAGCTCATGTTTTTGCAACTTTTCTGTTAGTCATATTTAAATTCTACCATATTTCCTTATGACTGTTTCCTTCCCCCCCCCCCCCTTTTCAATGTTCAAATGATATTATGAAACTTCAACAGAATGTGATGAGTTTTTATCTAAATTCATTCATTTTCAACATTGAAGAGGGGGAGAGCGAGCCATCAAAGTTTTAAGAAATTTAAGGCAGGTGTCGTACAACATTTCACCATGATTGTAGGTCTTAGTTGTGATCTGTGGTCTGTTCTGTGTTGTATAGTGACTGCTTGAAGCGTCTTTGATATGCCATTTGTAAATTTTTAATGCGCATTTGATCATATTTGATCATTGCACAATAGAATTATTAAATCATTATTATCTAGTCTTCCAGGTAAATTTCTTTGTAAGTGAAAAAATACTAACGATGATATAAAACTACTTACTGTCATGATGTTCCTGTCTTCCACTAGCATTGTTTGTTAGCTGGTTACTGGGACTTGGTTAGCCATTTAAATGTGCAGCTGGAGAAATTATAAAAACAGAAGAATAAAATCACGCACATGGATAACATTGAGTAAAAGGAGAATATCACATAAAACTGTTTATTTAATTAACGTTGACCTTGATCTATGGAAAGCACATTCGTGTTAGGTTTCCCATGACCAGCACACTACTGTACATGATTCGCATCAAATATTAAAATGGAAACTATACTTACTACTGCACTGACGCTGATGGATAATGCAACCAACACTCTTTTGTGTACAATTAACCAATGAAATGTGTTGGCTACTTACGCCATAGTTAGAATGACTGAATATATCTTATGTAAATATTAACAAATTTCACTCTTAGTTACTTTAAGAAATTGCAGCTTGATGTCAGTGATAATTGTCATTTGTTTGCTGTACAAGCTGACTTAGTTAGTAATACTGAGAAAAACTGAGCTCTAAGCGTATGTATGTATACTCACGGCTAGTAGGTTGTGAAGAGAATATTTGATGAACTGTGGACAGTATGGAGAATGCTGTAGTAAACGTTGGTGCTACTGCCAACAATGTGCTTAATATAGAAGCTGAAAAAGGAACATGACTGTCTTCATCTAAATTAATTAAAATCACTATTAGAACAATTTACACTTAACATTCATTCTGGCTAGTACCTGATGGTTTTTATTTCAAAAAAGACATAACAGGTTACTGAATATGATTTCTCATACAGGAACACCACTACAATGTCTATACTGATAGAAACAACAGGATAAGAAAGTTTATGGCATAGAAACTAAACAATTAATCCAAAAAATTATATAAAAGAAAAAGATCTTGAACAATAACTAAAAAAAGAGGCAGAGTTACATGTACCCTCTGAAAATTGACACTACGTAAAACAAATGTGACACATAATTCTAAGGCCATGTTCATACCAGTATGGGTAAATTGACAGACAATTCTATTACAATACTTAATTTAAGTGCCATTTGATCTTTCATTCTACAATATATCAGCTTAACTAAAACATGAAGTAATAGTGGCCTGGGCCTATGTCAACATGTCCCATCTAGGTATATGAAGCAGCCTCATACTGATACTGTATATGCAACTGGACTCATATTGATCGATACTGTATATGCAACCAGCCTCATATTGATACTATACATGTACTGTAGCTGGGCTCGTATTGATACTGTCCATCTAAGGCAGGCTCGTATTGATTACTGTACATGTTATTAATAGGCCTAAGAAAGGATAAAGTTATTAATAGTGTGGCTCTGTGTGTAAGTCTGTATATATGTAATTATTAATAAACAAGGAATTACAATGAACGAGAACCAGAAAAGTACATTTGTGTTTATGCATCTATCAAAGTTATTGTATCATCATTACTTGTTACTATCATGTATTGTAGTGTACACTAGCATATAATTTTTGACAATTAGACTGATGCCGATAACTGAAAAAAAACAGGCCAAAATAGCATTTGTGCAGATGCAAATTAAATTATACATGTGACTTGAATCCTCAGCATTACATAACAAATGATGAGGTATATGTATAGTCTGGCAAAGCCAACAAGTACACTTTTTTAAGACTGTTATAAGGTCACACAGTACTGTAAATGTTATTAAACACATAGAACTATGTAAAGCAGAACAAAAATATTACATGTCCTGATGTTGGTGCAGCCTGTTAGACACATACAATTAAAATGAACCAAATATTGTTTTTTCTCAGCCTATTTATTCATTGTAGAAGTCTCGAAGAAACAATTAGAAAATATTTAAAATATTATGTATATTAAAAGTATCGAGACTCTAGCACCATGCCACAAATAGAAAATAATTTCCACTCTTTACATTCCTTACATTATAAAATTTGGCTACCTCTTTCTCGTCTTTGTAATGTACTGACTGGCAAATTTGTCGACCGTTGTAAATTTGTAATCACGTCCATAATTTTCTTACTGTAATGGACAAACTACAAACTTTGAACTGTCAAATACTCTGAATATCCCCTCCGCCTCTTATTGTACTTTATGTGCATACTTGGCTGTCGGGTAAGAGTATTAATTATTTTGTTTATCCCTGGGCTCATTAATAACATGTACAATATCAATATTGGCTAGGTACATGCACAGTATTAATACAACGTCAGTTACATGTACATATACAGTATGAATATGAGTCTGGCCAGATGGAAAATATTAATACAAGTACCTGGATTTTATATAAGCTTGAATATCTGAGTAATTTGAGAATATATCTTTTCATTATTGTCAATGAAAAACTGTAACTGACGTTGTTTAGTACACTTGCTAGACTAGCTCAGGTTAATAATAATAATAATATTATAATAATAATAATATTTTACTGTCACACCTGTATATATAATTCAATTAGCATATACAGATTGCTATTTTCACCTGGTTTTACAGTTCTCGTCATGACTGTAATTCTCAAATATTATAGAGAAGCTTTTCAGTACGTGATAGTAACAATGAATTATACATTGATACATACATTAACATGTGAATGTATTTTTGTAACGTGATTGTAATTCCATGTACATGCACTTGGCTAATGTAATGTATTATTAAGCGTTATATAATGTATTATACACACTAGGTAATATAATGATTATTAGACCTACATAAGAATTAACAGCGTCGTTGATAAAATTAAAAACATTTGAGGAACCTTGATGAATACGAGTCTGGCCAGATGGAAAATATTAATAGAAGTAGCTGGATTTTATATAAGCTTGAATATCTGAGTAATTTGAGAATATGTCTTCTCATTATTGTCTATGCAAAACTGTAACTGACCTTCTGGCTTACATAGCTACATTACATACCCATGTTCATTGCAATATCGTTAATTTACAAACGCATGTATTACAATACTGAATTTCGTTGCTAAAATTTTGGCTAAGGTACTAAGTTAGATGGAATGTCATTCATCAGTGAGGTCAAGTAGAACAGAAATCTCCTACACGAACGAGTTACATGCTTTTAAGGTATCCGTCCTGGCAAAATTGTATTTTTTTGAAAAATTATTAAAAATCACAGAAACACTCACTGGTGTACACATTTACAGCACATATAATATGATGTTAAAGGAATAGATTGTTATGTGTTTCGAGTCTGAACACAATCGCTAATTTAATTAACAAGCACCCCCCGTGGATCAGCAAAATTCAGTACATCACATTTAGAGCTGTATTTGTGTTGTATTTTGCCGTTTTGAATTTTGATCACTGAATTAACCCTCCTGACGGTCCTTTCTGTGCTTGCTCCACTTGTGGTATGTTTTGGTTCAATAATTATTGTGTTTCCTATTTTTACGTTTCTAAAAAATTAAAATTTCATCAATGTGTGCGTGAAACATATGGAGCAAGCACAGAAACTTTCGTAATTATATAGACTAATACTCTGCCAAGTTTCATACAAAAAGGATAAGCTGAACAAAAGTAAAATTAAAAATTGTGTCACCTGTCTTGATATTGTCCTAGCAAATAATAATTTATAGCAAAAAATAAGGTCAAAACAAGAAGAAATGCCAAGCAAATCGGTCATTCCTGCCCTTTCCGCCATTTTGAATTTGAAAACCGCTGGTTAAAATGAATGCTGTGTGCATAGACTGTCTTTGTTATAGGTTTGTTGGTTCGTTGCTATGCGCGGTCTAATTAGGAGGCGCTATGATCAGTTCTCTTCCGGTTTCCTAGTTACCAGTACTTTCTCGCGCCCTTTGGAGGCGCTCATTTTCATGGTAATCATGGCGTCTTTACCAAAGAAAAAAAAGCTTTCAAAGAGTGAGAAAAAGAAGATGTTGTCAGAGAAAGGGAAGAAAGGTGCTGAAGCAAGAGGAATTGGTACGGTCGCGCGACAAGAATTTACACTGCCATCTCAGTGGGAAACAGAAATACGGCAAGGGGAAACGCGAAAGTTGGTTGACTATTATTCCCCTGGGAAGACTAAGTATCGAACCCAGAGAGAAGTGGGCGGAGAGCTTCTTAGCAGAGGTATGGAATTATGTTTCGAGGAAGATGAAGAAACATCACAGCACACTTCGGAAAGTGAAAGCAACGATTGGCCTGAAGATGAGATGTCTATACCATCGAATTCTCAGGTGGTCAACGACAGTAAAGTAGAACTGGAACAGCGTTTGGTTGTGTGTGAGGCCACACAGATAACCAGGCTTGTGGATGACATAAATAAAACTTCTCGGTGTTCTACCAAGGATTGTGAAGGTAAATTTATTGTGTGTTTTAAATGTTAAACCGTTTTTAAAACTATACGAATTATCACAATATCACCTTGTATGATATCATAACAATGTCATAAATATAAAACTCATTATACATGCATGGTGTTGTCTAGGATAGCATCCTTTTGTGTTTGACATACCTGTAATTGATCAAAGTATCATACTCTTTTGTCCTCTGATTGTGTCCTTTGGCAAAACTGGTTATATAAATTCCTCTACATTATACTCTACTTGTTGAAATAAATATATTTTGTAATTTACAGGAATTCTAGTGGTGACAAAGGTAGAGCCCACAGGACTTGGTGGATCAATCAACTTGACATTTTCGTGTACTGGATGTCAACTGCGAACGGTTAATTTTAATGGTTCGACACTTGTTGACGGTTCAAAAAGGACTGTTGTTGGCCTTGCTCTCGCAGTAGCATTTTTTATAACTGGGCATGGTTATGCAAAGTTTTCACGGACACTCAGACAATGCCTTGGCATATCTTGTATTACCAAGAATCGATATTATGATGTTATAAAACTTGTATACCCTCAAATAACAGACATCCTCAATGAAATGTGCGAGGAAGAGAAGGAAAGGATGAAGAAAGTGCCTGTTGAGGAATTGCAAAGTTGGGAACGAGCAGTGGTTACCTCTGATGGTGTATGGCAAACCCGAGGGTATTTCAGTAAAAATGGCTCCTTCATTGTGAAGAACTATATGACTGGAGGATTATTATGGTATGGGCACAAGTGTATGCGGGGAAATGATGATGTTGTAGAGGATGATTTGTTTGGAGGTACTGCCAAGTCCATGGAGGGAATTCTCGCTGAAGAGTGTTACAAAGAGGCAAAGGATGAATCTTGCAAAATTGAAGTGGTATGGCAAGATGCAGACTCAAGTGCAGCACTCTCTCTACACAAGCACCATCCTGATGCTAAAGTCTATAAATGTGGAGGACATGTTGGCAGAGCCCATTTCAACCAGCTAAAGGAAGCAGCAAAGAAAAAGGTGTTCTCGGTGGACATCAAGAGGGTTCACAAAGATCGGTTTCCCTCAGTCCTCACTGCAAAGTGTCATTGTGAAAGGCACAAGTCAGGCTGCGGATGTCTTGGGGATGCCTTCCTAAAGAATGCCAGAATTAACCACTTTTGTTGCCTCCAACAATGTGATAGTTCTGAGGAATATGCAAGGAGAATGAGAGCCCTTGGGAAATACCACAGTAGAGATATCCACGAATGGGGTGAAGGAGAATCATGTGGTTTTCATGCTAATGTCCTATGTTCATGTAACAACTGCGATGAAGATGATGATATAAAATGCCCCGGGAAGCCCTACAAAACCAAAACCACATTGACATGTGATTATCACTGGTTGGCTTATCAGATCGAATGTGAACGGCGAGCAGCTGATGCGAATAATGTCATCCATCCGACAATGGGATGAGGTCATTCGAATCTCTGCGAGGCTCATTTCTCTGTCTTGCCTGCTTTCCGCTCAAAGGATCAAAGTCTTTGTAGGTAAGTGAAATTATCAGATTAAAAGTAAAACTTGTATGTATAGTGTACGTTTGTATGTTTTTATGTACGTATGTGTGTATGTATGTGTGTGTGTATGTGTGTATGTATATATGTATGTATGTATCGCATCATTAAACCAATTGTCTGGGTTGGCAATTGATAGCAACATCTCAATGACAATAAGTTACAGGTTGGACCCATGAGTAAGCTCACGAACATTTTCTGGGAATTTAAGTTCGCCAATTTTTGTATCATCTGTATATCACAGTCTTTCACATTCACTACTTGAATATATTAATATTAACAAACATGGTTCTGTTACTCTACTTATTTTAGACTACACTACATGACCTCAACTAACTGTGGCCTCTGCCAAGGTAATATGTCTTGGTGCTTCCAAGTGAGAGGTCAAAGGTACCACTGGATAACAGACCTCTACAACAGACTCAAGCTGCCAGTAATTCCTGCCATTGTTGAGGGTCTTCAGAAGCAAGTTGTCGACAGAATGAAGGAGCTAAACAGGGAGAAAACGGACAACAAGAAAAAGAACAGAGTGCAAATGAAAGTGGCCAGAGTAGAGGATCAAGCAGCAAGGAAAAAGTGGTCAAAAATGCAAGCTTTACAGCATACATATGGGAATGCTGATGATGAGGACGAAGAGGAAGAAGAATTGAACATGGATAAAGAAGCGGGAGAAGCTACAGGTATTGGAAGGACAGAGGGAAATGGTGGGACCACCGTAGTCATCAGTGGTCAAAGCTGCCGATGTGGCTCCAAACAGCACAAGAGGACATCACATTCTACGTGTCCTCTAAACCCAAGAAAAAAACCCAGTTAAAGACAAATATTTATACAGGATGTCCCCCCAAAAATGCCCCCATCCCACTTTTGACAACAGGTTTGTGGCATCTGAATGGGTTTCACCAGATCCATAGAATATTCGCACAATATAAAATCACGATAGAGCTTTCATATACATATGGGGGCATTTTTTTGGGGACACCCTGTATTGTAATAAAGTAGTGTGCTGCGTAGGCAGTGTCAAAATAGAAATCAAATGTAGAAACGTTGGTGTACTGCGAAAATAAGGAATATGAGTTCTAACGTTTTGAGTAAAGGTCCTTTGTCAGAGAGAAGCGTAATGTGAATTAAAAATGAGAGTGAACTTATAAGTGAACTTATAAGTGATACAAAAGAGGTCATTTTTGGACCAGGATGTAATTGGGGTATCATCAATCTAGCCAATTACAAGCACATATTCAAACAATGTCATTATGCTACCATTAGCATAATGACATTGTTTGAATATGTGCTTGTAATTGGCTAGATTTACTATTCAGAATTGCTTATTAGGTTTAAATTCATGCAAGTGAAACAATTCGACTGCTCATGACTTCACCACTTGCAGCTCATCTTGTGACTTAGCCACTCTTTGCACAACACAAATGTGACCGACTTGTGGGTTGTGGCAAGTGTAATATGCCAGTATAATATGATTGTATAGATTATAAATAAAATATATAATATAAATATTAAAAATATAATATAAATAATGTAAATATTTTTAGTGTAAATATTTTCAGTATTATTGCATTTTCCTTCAAATTAAAAATGCTGATGAGTTGTATATATCAAGATCATGCAATTTCGTGAGGAAATTTAAAAAATGAAAGACTGCAATTATTTTTGTTTTTATTATCAATATAATATTATTTTTAAATGTGCACAATGGTTTCATTTCCTCCTTGATTTTGCTTTTTGGGGCCATTTTGCATTGGCAAGGTCACCAATATTTACCTTGTATACCTAAACAGTGGCAAAGAAATATTAAGTAAAAACAAATATTTTCCAATTTCATAATACAGTGGTAATATAAACTTACCCTACGACCACTTGGATCATCATGGTCAGCCACATGTTCTGGAAGAAGAGAGCGAACAACTCTCTTCAGGGATGGCGGGTATACATAGGTTGGCATTTCTCCTACAGATACCGCATCTTTGCCAATCGACATTCCAAACTGAAATAATAATTTAAGTAGACAAATTGAGGAATAGATCTTGAGTTAAAACTAAACGTGAAACACGTGGCATAAAATTAGTCTATTCAGTATTCATTTACATAATTTGCGCAAACAAGGAAAACTTGAAGATCCTCACATAAAACAATCCAAAAGATGACACCTACCCACATTATACACCACATACGTTTGTATATGCGACTCCTAAGGTCAGTCGAGGATTCGCCTGGTTTAGGTCCATTTCGCAAGTAGGACTTCAAAAGATCTATAAGGCCTTTTGGAGCCTCACCAAAGCTAGCAAAGAGCGGAATATAAATAAACATTGACAACGAATGATTTTTATCGTGATTAAATGCAAAATACTCACCCATTTCTTTCAAATTCCGCATTGAAAGCCATAAACGCGGCTTCTCTTTCCGCAACACTTGCCGCCATACTGAAATTTGCGTAGAAGCAGACATGCTGATCAGAACAAAACTTCCGGTGAAACTTGACACTCGAACAAGACTTACCCTAGCAACCTTCCCAGTCTTCCGCTCAACTATAATGGCTACTTCCGGGGGAAAGGGACATTTTCAGTGTATTACCAGAGGAAAACTAAAGCCCGACACGTAAAACGAACGATATTATCGAAAAAATAGAGGACATAAACTTTATCTAGACAAATAATCATCGCATATACTTCATGTGAAATTTTGCCAGGGCGGATACCTTAACTATGCAAATTCTATCGTACTTAACTGCCAATATATTAGTGTTGCATGTCAATTGTATAGCAATGGGAATAATCAAGATAGCTCTATGAAGACTTACGGTATCCTGAGGCACTTCAATTCTGTCGTAAAACTATATTTGGAAGTCTAAATAACTTGTTTGTGAATGTTCGGCCCGTTGGTATTACTTATAATCTCCATCCAACAACGTTTTGTCTGGCCAATTTAGCTCTATCCTTTTGAACGAAAATGGCGGTAATCAACGAATGAGCCCGCGATATTTCGGTTAACCCAGCCAATCATGGCTGAGTACTTCAAGTAGCTTTACTTAATTTTCGTTTTGGCATAGTCTCTCGTTATGTATAATGATATATGACATACAACCAAACAAACATAGTTCTATGATGTATAGCATCACACACGTTTTTTCTTTTACTAATTGCCTACCCGTATACCTTTTTATGTATAATATGTATATTATATATATACATTTGAAACATTCATTATATGTGTATATATATATATCCCCGTTTTTAAAATTTTTCTCGAGTACTTGAATCAGTTGCATGACGTTAGATGGGCGGAACCATAGCAGGCGCGATATTAGCACGAACGGAAATGACGTTTCATACGCTTAGATACCCTTTGGCTATGACGCAGGCTGTATCACTTTTTGTTAACATTTTGTTAAACTTATGTTATATGACATATTACACTAGATTACATTACATTACATTACGTTATATTACATTACGTTACATTACGTTACACTACGTTACATTACGTCACATTACGTTACATTACATTACCTTACATCAGCGGCGGCGCGAAGCGTAAATTTTTTCGTGTTAGTTGTGGTATATAATGTAGGGTGGTCTGGGGGTATCCACCCCCAGAAAATTTTGAAATATAGAGGCCCTGAAATGCTATTTCGAGCATTCTACAAAAGATATTCTTTGAAAAAATCAAGCGAGATGAAGATCTAAATGTTAAGCATTTTACGCAGTTCGATGACTTGACGACCAAATTAACGGAAACATCCATTGAATTATATCTGTCTGAGAATATGACGGAACTAATAATATTGTAGCGGTACATTTCTTATATTCAAACGGCAAACGGTAAGTCTACTTTAAAGATATTTCGTTTTTAAAATTGTGGGATTGTTGGAAATACAAACCAGGCACAACTCAGAAACATAATGGCAATGTATAACAAACTTGTTCACTGTTCTCTTACTTAGTTTTTAAGTTTCCACTTTACATTTGTGAGTCGATAGTAAAGAAAAAAGTTTTGAAACATCCCAGCGATGGCCACACGCCTCGCCACCGCAACGCCATCTTAGCGATACTGATGCGCTGCACGTGTGAATACAGTAGCTTGCGTGATGCGCCGAAAATACATATGATCAGCGTAACGTCTGGCTGGTTTTGCGAACGCAGGCGCCCAAGGTATTAGAATGGCAAAACTAATAGCTTGTAAGATTGCGTTGTTAGATATACAAATATTCGCATCGTTCTTACCTTTGAAGGAGGACTTATGCCTTTTTTTTGTTAAATATGGATTCAAGAAGATTTTCCTTTCATCAGATAAATTCTAGTCAGTATATCAAAGTTTCAAAATTGTTATAAATAATTGCTCTTTGTTTCCATATTATTGAAGTGTTGAACTCCAGTGTTGGGAGCTTTTCCTTGTGAAATTAGGCCATACAGGCGATACTACATGGATGATTTATATATGAGATGTTATATATTGTTAATGTAATCAAGCGAAAAGAATTGCAGACTTCTCGCTCCGGAATAAAAGCAGTTTTAAATCGAAATAGTAAAGCGTCTGACTTTAAAATATAAATATTGTACCACCTGTGGTGAAATTTAACACGGAAAATCCGCGTTTCTTGTCAAGCCAAGGTATTAGTTTTGAGATTCTAATACCTTGAGGTCTAAGCCTTTCAAACATTTGTCGCTAAAGTCGCTAAGGTTGTTGCGGGCATGAGCGAGGACGGTACGGTACGGCGGAATTGAAATCAAACAATCAAAAACAAAGATGTTGTTTTCTTCAATCCGTCTCTGTTCTTGGAATAATTATATTATTTTACAATTCATTTCAATCTGGAGAAAAAAATGTATTAGACTAATACCTTTAATACTTCAGCGTGCCGCCCCTGCGTTACATTATATCATATTATACTATATTAGCATATTTTGCGACGCCGGACTTTACCGCCAACGCAAAAGGACTTTTTAGACACGATCCGCCATTTTTTAGCTAGCATACATGACCTACGACAGTTATTGAAATTACGTTAAGTCTTGTGGAAGCGTCTTTCAAGATCGCCCACGCATTAAAGAAGTGTTGTCGCACTAGGTCCATCAACTATGATTGCTTAGAAAAATAAGCTTTAATTAGATGAAGGGTAACCAGATATTTCCACTAACGATTGTGTTAGAAACAGAGCCGACAGGTCCTTAGGCAGTCTATAGAGATATAGTATACGCTATTCATGAAATGACTTACTTTACATTTGAGAGTTAAACACCTGTATATAAAGTTATTTATATGAACGTATCAACGAAAACTCTCCTAGTCTATACCCAAGCTCTTATAAGTACCGTATTAACACGTAATTACAGAAATTGCTATTTTATATCCGATATATTGTTTCACTAAGGCGATTTAGCGAGAATAAAACATTCAACTAAGCTAATTTAAGTTTCAATCAATGGGTTGCAAACGCAAACAGCTATATGCTTTTACATAGCCTATTACTCTTGTCTTATACTTTACAATTGTACAAGTATGAATAAAAATGCCTAGGGAAAATGGATAAACTTAAACATGTTTAGCCTTAGATAACGTGTATTTCGAGACCGCCCATACATGAATTACATCAAAGACCATGACAAGACCGTAATTCTCTAATTAGATAAACGCTAACCGGATATTTTTGCTAAATCTTCTGTTCGCGACGACAGTCTGAAGAGTACCTTAGGCAATCTATAAACAAAACGAAAATAAAATCGTTTAAATATCGTTCAAAAAGTTTCATCTTTCTATGATAGCCCAATTGCAAAATACGTTTCAAAAACGTTATTAAAACGTTTGGATTAAGCTTATGAAAAATACTTTTACCAGGAATACATTAGGCGTAGCCGTCAGTGTTTCAGAATGTATACGTAACGTATAATTAAGCCGTCGGTTTATTCCAACTTTCAGCTAATGGTTCTCACTATTTTTGATATTAGTGTTGTTCTTATCGTATGCTACATCTGAAAAATCTTATGATGTTACAGCTAAAGATATCTCGTCTATCCTGATAGTGTCTAAAGCGGATGTTCGTTCATATCCAAGCCGTAATTCAGGAATATCTCGCCGCCCTAAAGGTGAAAGCATGCCTTCATATCAGAAGGCAATGAGAGGTATTTATTTGGTCAAGCTGTCTATGTATGCAGGATACCTGTTGTTGCTAGCGGGTGATGTTAGTCTAAATCCTGGTCCTTGTACGGGGAATCGAAATGGTCAAATATGTCCAGTTTGTTCTAAAGTTATTCGGCGAAATCAACCTCGTTTACAGTGTCGGTTATGTGAAGCGAACTGCCATCTTAAATGCGTTGGCGTTGATTTTAATTTGAATAACTTTTGCCAAGCATGCAATGTTCAGCAAGATATGGACGAGGAAACCGACAATACAACAGGATCATATGAGTATCTGCCTTCTGGACTGAAGAATATAACGAGAATGCGTGGTTTTAAAATCGTTCACCAAAATATTCGCAGCCTTCGCAATAAAGTTGATCAGCTGCGCCTTATCATGCATGAACTGAAGTCAGGTATTCACTTATTAGCGTTGACAGAAACTTGGGCTGACAGTGGGATGCACGATGGCGAATTTGAGATCCCAGGTTACAAATTGTTTAGGCGTGATAGAGGTTCTGCAGGTGGTGGCATAGCTGTCTATGTTAAAAATGAGATCATGGCTACAAGGAGGGATGATTTAGAAGACTCAACAGTTGAAGGACTTTGGCTCGAGATTTCTCTACCTAAAACGCGTGGATTTCTGGTAGGAACCTTTTACAGGCCTCCCAATTCCTCGAAATACCACGATAAAGATTTTATGGCAAAATTGGAAAACAACCTGGACAAGGCTACTTCTGAAGGTAAAGATTTGTTTATGTTGGGCGATTTTAACTGTGATTTCCTAACCAAACGTGCTAGCATTCCTGAATGTAAACAATTGAAATCACTTTTTAAAAGCTTTCATATTAAACAAGTGATTAAAGAAGCCACTAGAGTAACCCCAGATTCAAAATCGCTCATAGATTTGATAGCTGCCAACAACCCGCATAATATCAGTAGTTCTGGAGTGATAAGCTGTGGTTTAAGTGATCACGAAATGGTGTATTGTGTGAGGAAAATCAATTGGAAGAGAGCGCCTGGCCTGATTAAAACATTTAGGAACTATGTTAAATATGACCCAAAAAAATTCTGTGATGAACTGAAGGATACTAACCTTGTCCCCGAGAGTATTTGTGATGAAAATCTGTGTGACCAACCGGTAAATTATTTATGGAATGTCTTTAAAACAGCGTTTATTTCCGTCGCTGAAAATCATGCCCCTATTATCCAAAAACGCGTTCGGGGAATAGATAATTGCCCATGGTTAGATAGTAGCATAAAAAATGCGATCAAGCAACGAGATTATCTGCATAAAAAGGCACGTAAAACAACAAACACTGAAGACTGGGCGAACTATCGTAGCCTTAGAAACCGGGTTAATAACATGATTAAAAGAGCAAAGGGAGCTTATAATAGGCGGCTATTGGAAGAAAACAAGGACGATAGCAAAACGTTTTGGAAAACCGTTAAAAAGATCATACCTACTGAAAGCAAAGAAGTATCCTCGGGTGTTAAAATTGGGGATATTGATAGTAACGATAAAGTTTC
Organism: Paragorgia papillata; assembly: GCA_035771165.1. Classification (NCBI taxonomy): domain Eukaryota; kingdom Metazoa; phylum Cnidaria; class Anthozoa; order Scleralcyonacea; family Coralliidae; genus Paragorgia; species Paragorgia papillata. The sequence goes on along the minus strand of JAWNZC010000086.1, from coordinate 1,150,165 downwards.
TATTGCGACTGCATTTAATAAGCATTTTATTGGTGCCGTCAAGCGTCTCAGAGATGCTGCTGGGGCCTCTATAGTTTCCGTTGCTCGCACTATTAGGACAAGTGCATCTACCTCATTTCGAGCTCGACAGTTTCAATTTAAAGAGGTTCCAGTGAATTTTACATTAAAGCAACTCCGTGGACTGAAAACCGGAAAGGCAGCTGGTTTGGATAATATTCCACCACGTTTACTAAAGGATACTGCAGACATTGTTGCTACACCACTGACAATTATCATCAATGCTTCTTTACGGCAGGGTCGAGTACCAGATGACTGGAAATCCGCACGTGTAATTCCCTTATTTAAGAAAGGCAAGGCCGAGGACCTAGATAACTATAGACCGATTTCCATCCTCCCCACGGTCTCAAAGTTGTTGGAGAGAGCCGTTCACAAGCAAGTTGGTGATTACCTAAGGGAACATAATATTCTAAGCCCTTATCAATGTGGATTTCGAAAAAATCACTCAACAGAATTTGCATTCGGAGACATATTGAACAAGGACAGCTGACAGGGGCAGTATTTGTTGATTTTCGGAAAGCGTTTGACAGCATAGATCACCATCTGTTACTAAATAAACTCTCCGCTTTGGAAATTGGGAACCAGGAGTATGCTTGGTTTGAGAACTATTTACATCAAAGAACTCAAAGTGTTGGTTATCAAGGTGTGTTTTCCGAACCCGAGCTTATTACATCTGGTGTCCCGCAAGGCTCAATACTTGGCCCAATGTTATTTGTTCTGTATGTTAATGACCTGCCAAATGTTGTACGTAACTGCAGCATATTAATGTACGCGGACGATACTGTTCTATTCTTCGCTGACTCAGATGTCTCAGTAATTCAGGAGAAGTTAAACGATGATCTCGATCTAATGGGAACCTGGTTACGAGATAATTGTTTGTTTCTCAATACATCAAAAACGGAATCAATATTATTTGGGACTCATGCAAGGCTCGCTCGTGTAAGTGAATTTAACATCACGATTAACGGTCGTTCCATTAAGCGTGTGACAGAATTCAGATATCTTGGGGTTCTTTTTGATGAATGTATTACGTGGAAATCTCATGTTGAATCCATTCTATCCAAAGCTGGCAAAAGAGTAGGGATGTTCGGGCGAATCAGAAATGATTTAACACCTTATTGTGCAAACATTGTATATGTATCCTTTGTTCGGCCTATTCTTGAATATTGTGACACTGTGTGGAATTGTTGCGGATCAGGAAATGCCAAGAATCTGGAAAAATTGCAACGACGTGCCGCCAGAATTGTAACGAAAATACCCGATAGTGACAGAGCTATGGAAATGATGAAGTGGCCTTCTCTCCAAAGTAGGAGAGATAAAAACGTTTTTAAACTAGTGAACAAATGTATTCAAGGACTGTGTCCTCAACTCTTTTTAAACTATTTCTCTTTTAATAGTGAAGTACATAGTCGAGTCACAAGGCAAAGTAATAATTTACATTTACCTCGGGTTAGAACTGAACAGGCAAAGAAATCATTTTATTATAATGGTTGTGTGGTTTATAATAAACATATCTGATTTTATCGTATAGTATTTATAGTATATATTTAATGTAACATAGTTTTAGGACTTTTAGGTCATTGTTTATCTAACATTGTAAGTTCAAATAGACTTTATATTTATTTTGTATTTTGTAAAATAGCATATACAGGGCTCCAGTTGATAACAGTGGTTATTACCACTGATTGGACAACCCTGTCGAAATAAAGGTTTCATTCATTCATTCATCTATATATGCTGCAACCGCTAAAAGCGTTTCTATTATCTAAAGTCTTTCACCGGGTAGACTAGTAAATTTATCTTAAACATAACGCGTACTGTATGATGTCTTTAGCAAAAAGCAACGAAAAAAATATATAAATAATTCAAATGCTTTCTTAGCGTAAAAAATATCTTTCTATATTTCATATTAATAAGCGTTAGATATTCTTAGTTAATGAGAAACTAGTGTAAATATGTTAACTTTTAGTCAGTATGGGCGGGACCACACACCCAACAGTATCAAGTGGCCATCATTCAGTTTGTCCTCGAAATCAAAAAGCTATCTTTAAAACTTCAAGGACCGGTAAAAGTTAAAGGTGAGTTTATTTTGTTGCGGATAGAATTTACGTATATTTTTTATATGTAATAAAATAATATAGCTACATAAAAGAGATAGAATTACAGGTTCACGTGCTAAATCGTAAATATATTGAATTGTCATAACCTAAACGGACATTAACCCCGTCTGCCAGCCATATGTCGTTTGACAATGTATATAAATATAAGATATAGAATCACACACGTTGCTTTTCGTTATAAGTTTGCTACTACTTATACGTAATAATGACAAACGCCTGTTGGCGGAACTAACTATATTTTGATATAAGCAAGACTTGCTTTAAATAGTAAAGTAAAAGAACCGTGCTGCACGCGTAAGCAGTGTAGAAACAACAAACGGGATATAGTAAAGTTAAGTCATATTACCAAAATGGAGAACATAAGACTCTAACGTTTGGATAGACCGTCGTTACTGTAAATAACGCACTGTCTGTAGGTCAAACATATTATACATAAATAGTCATGCACGTTATACTTGTATCTTAAAAACTCAAGAAAACGTTCTGCTGTAAGTACTTGTAAATTTTACAACACTGTCAAGACAGACAGTTCAGACAGTCCTTTCATTATGACATATATATTAAGAATTCTTTATTAAAAACTAACAAGTTACCAAATAAGATACTGAGCGAATAATGTCATTGCAACATCTAAGGTTGAAGACGGTTATCTACACATATGGAATAGTACTGTAATATTGTTAACGCAATTTCATATTGCAAAGCTAGTGTATAATATAACCACCAAACGTTACAACAAGTGAAATAAGCGTTTGCAACACAAATGAAATATAAAATTAACTGTCAACGGTAAATAGCTTTCTCGAAAATTACAGAACAAAAAACAATATCGGAATTGTTATGACAGTAGACGAAACAAGTAAGTCAAGAAATGATAGTAAAACTAATAAAACCTAATAGTAATCATCTTCTTTGATATTGAAAAATGTATCAGATTTGCTGGAAAATGAAAATATGTTCAAAGTAACTAGATGAAACACGTTAGTGATATGTATAGCCAAGACGTAATAAAAACTAAATTATTAGCAGAATATTAATGCAACTAAATAGTGAATATAAGAATAAAAATGTATGTAATTGTAACTGGAAACAAGTTTGGAAAAGTAAAAACACTGTCAAACTCTATATTTCATTCACATGTATTCATAGCTAAAACAAGCATTTTTGTCACAATTACTTTCCTTAAAATTTCCATAGATAGAAATTTCATATTATTATCCATTAACGATCGATGTTATAACGTTTCGAGCCAGCATTATGCAAAAGTAGATGAACCAATTAATGGTTTTATGAAGCAATAATAATGGAACATAGATATATGAATAATTTGAATTAATTTGTTACGGAAACACAATTTAACTTAACATTGTCTTAATGCTTTTATAGATGTCGACGTCTGAAGTTACTTATAACTGCGAAATAAATATACACGCGCAAACAATCATGTAAGTTCCACTGTTAATTTCATATGCTATTAAAATAATATGTCGTTTGATATTACAAAGTAGAATGTTTAAACGTATTAATCTTCCACCAGGTTTATAATGAACTTAATGTATAAGGTAACTTGGCATAGCAATAATTTTCGCAACCTTACAGAATTATATAACGAAATCGTGTAAACGGGACATGATTGTATTACGTGAAATTGCGTATATAATATGTCAATTGTCGTCTTCTTACAATAAATTACGACAGAAACCGTAATAACAATTGATTCACATTAAATAACACTGTCATTGTTCTTACAAAGTAGCGTAAGAATACGTAAGACCATTTGCATTTCCAGATCTTAAATTTACAAAGTCAATCGGAATACGATTATGCCCATATACACAGTTACAGTAATCGTTTATAGTCAGTCCACAAGCACAACACACAAACGCTTACACATGAATAGATACAATTAATCTCAATGTATATATGTATATATTCCCTAATTAGGATTGAAGTCAAGCAAGATAAGGTTATGCCAATCGAGTGGCAGGAAACTCCTTACAGGAACGGTGAGAGAATTAAACGTTATTTATAGTAAATAATAATCAGTCATGTCCATTAAACATATTGTTATCAAATATAAACCTTGTAACAAGTTTTTACAAGCTATTTATACTGTACTATTAAGCTAATTTAATGTGTGCTGATTACTTAATAAACGAAGCATAAATAAGTGAACAAGACTGGCTTTTGCGTCTTCTGTGAAAACGAGTTTCAGAACGCAAATGCAATTATATCGTTTTTACATGTTCTTGAAAATACTTATTGTAAAACATGTTAAGGCAAATTCAAAATCTATTCAAAATTATTTCAAAACTGACTATAAAGCTTTTATTTCATTAAACGAGTTAGCAAGTATCTGATAAAGTAAAGAGAGCTTTAGCAATCATACCGCCTTGTGAGCCATACAATTACAACTTGCAGGTTTTTAACTTAGCTTCGTTACAAGAAAGACGCGTGCAGTTATGCCAGAGTGCGTTTTCATCCATTATGAGTTCTGGGTCGCATAAATTGCACAAGCTTGTTCCTCCTAAGCACGAATCAAAGTATAATATCAAGAATAAAAGAGTCTTCAACGTTCCATCCGCACGTACCAATCGCTTTAAGCGAACATTTATTCCGACAATGTGTCAATTTTAGTCTTCATTCTTGATTATTTTTTTTAACCTTTTGTAAATTTTTAGATTCACTGTATATTCACTGTATAAACTTAATATATGAAACTTGTAAATTACGCAATTCAGCTTTAGGGCTGTAATGTAATTGTTATTAAACATCTATCTATCTGTCTATCTATAGATAATTAAAATGTTAATCGTATTCAACAATGACTTTTAAACGTTGCGTTCCATAAAAGTTTCACTATTAATTTATAACAAGTTTCAATACATTTCAAACTCTCTTCAACGTGTTTTAAACTGTTAGAAACAATTTCTATACCAGTCATGCTTTCTTGAACTAGCGTAACACGTTGTCATAGCATTAGATGACTGTACAAGGATATACCTATAGGATGACACTGTCTGAAGTCACTATGTATACGCTATAATTATGTAATTATTTGAAATGATTGAATATGCATTATAAAATGGAAAATAAATTGTATCACGAACACCTTCTCTGAGCATCATATGACAAGTCATACGATATTATATCTAATAGTATATATCATAATACATAACACTAAAAGCTACCAACTTATAATTTATAAGAGTATATAAATAAATGTAACTTATTCTTAAATTTTAATTTTTTTAATTTTTAAGCATATTCAGTACTGACTATTTCATATATTTTTTCATATTAAATGTGCTAAGTTGCATAAATGCCATTTTCATTAGAAATCGAAGAACTTACCTGCAAAATGGAAAACTTGTCCATAGACGACAATAGTATGGACACAGATTAAAGTAAGTATAACAGTTATTCAATTATCTTACGAAAAATAAAAATGATACTATATTTTAATACTGATATGTAAGTATTACCTGTATGTGGCCGACACGTATCCAGCCAACTTTACGTATATCTAGAAAAAGCAACAGACAGAAAATCTGGAATTAATAATTAAATGTACTTTTTCATTTGATACGTTGAATTTTTATTAAATTATTAAATTCCACACCGAAATCATACTTTTATCGCACGAGTTGTGGTTTGTTTTTACATGTATATGCTTCTATATTCCTTCTGTAAAAGAACTAGTTATTTCAATAAAAGATATCTTGCTAGAAAGTATGCAAACAGCGCATGTGCGTTGTTCTGTTCATGTATTTCTACCTTACGTTAACCATTAAGAAAATGAACACGAGCTATTAAATTGTAATCATGATAATGAGACGAGAATAACTTAAGCAGAAACGCCGCAAGACACAGTTACTTTCTTATTATAAGTATATACATTTAAATAAATTTAGATGGACTAATCCATATATGCAATTATACTACTGTACTAAGTTAAATATAAATACAATAAATCAATTGTCAGTTCAATAAAAACGCCATTCAGCAAATAATTCCTTATGATAATCACTGACGATGTCAAATTGCATGAATAAATACGATTGCAAGCAATCGCAACAAATTTATAACTTGACATATATAACAGACACTAAACTATAAAACGTTGCGTATAATTCCTGATGTGTGTATAAACTGGATACGCCATTTTCCATAGCTAGCAATAAGTCACGGTCATCTTACGTACTAGACGCTATGTCGTATTACGACGTTATAAATTCTCCTGTGTCCGAAAGTTCACTAGCGAAAGCAATTCTTACGTGAAGACATTGACATTATCAATCGCATGGACATTTACTGACAGAATAGTAACACAACCAGAACTGCAACTGTCAGTATTACTATTCTGTAATTAAGCACTGTCATTGTACTTTATGCTCAATGTAATTGTATATAAACGAGTTTGATATCCGCGTAATTAAAATTGCTGTTATCATTTAACATATAAGAAAAATACACAATTATTCTCGAGTTAAGAAACTGTTGGCTTTTATAGCACATTGCATCTTTTGTTGTCTGCTTTATTTCTGTTAAGGAAACAATGAACTTTCATGCATATAAAACTTACTGTATGTTTATTTCAGGGTAAATAAATGTATATTGCTTTGTACTATTTATAATACAACACTTTCATTTTTTTTTATTTAGACATTAAAGATAACATTCTATTTGTCTGTGTCTGTATATATATTGTAAATAATATTTATATTAAAGTTATATTTCGTTACATTATCGTCTTATTTGTTTTATACTTTTGTTATATGATATTTTTAAAAGATAGCAATAAGCCGAATACCGTATGATACATTTTCATGAGAAAAAGTATAGCAAATAGCTTTGAAAATTCCGAAGTCGACATACCGCAACAAACAGACTTTAGTTTCCGAAACTTAAAATGTCTATAAAGAAATATGAAATATCAAATAGCATACATAATATATCGAACGCCATCTTTCTATAGATAAGTTCATTATACAAGCTAAACTTTTTCTAAAGACCATGAAATGTAATAAAGAAACACCGTATATGTAATGTGACATGCAAGATAATACCTTCATTTGTCTGTGACACAGTAATTCATCTAGAATCTTAGTAAACATTTTCATTATATGGCTATGTTAATATTAGCTCGAAAGCGGGAATGACAAGATACTAAGTGCAACATTCATTTTGCGAGATAACAAAATTTTTAAAATACCAGAAACGGACTGCCGTTAGCGGTCGTAATAGGCAAAACTGAAATTTTTCTGTTGAGAAATACCATGCCATTATTATTCCATACAAACGTACAACGGATTCGTATCGTGTTAGGCTTAATGTTTCGTATCTTATTCTTCACTAAAGGAAGACAATTTTATTCGGCTGTCGAAAATCACATAATATGTTGAGACCACCGCCACTCAAGATATCCTGAACAGTTCTCCTAAAATTTACCATTTGCAAATCAGATTACACACCTCCGGTTATTATCTTTAGGCGTGAGAAAAGATAAATAAAAGAAAATCAGTCATTGGCATGCATTATCGTAACACCACTAGCGTTTCCGTACTTGAAAACTTAAATAACAATATATTATTTCATACATTCTTTAAAAAGCTATGCAAGATAGTGAATAGCAAAGTATGTTTTTGTAATGTTATCTTGACATCTTACAAAAAATGTCTATAGCGCTTATATGACAGAAACTTACTCTGCAAATTCCATTCAAGATGGATAAATAAACTGCCAATGGTCATTTACGTTAATTTACTATTCAGTAACGCATAATGCACTGATATATCGTTATAGTTGAAAGTAAAGAAAATTATGCATTACTGGCTATCTCATATATCATGTAACATGCACATTTTATACTATAACGGACACACGAACTTTAAATTTGTATATTTGTATTATACGTTGACAATTTCTGTCATACTATGAAATGCCTTAATGTTGAAAGACTATAAAAAAAGACCATTATCTGAATCAGACAATAAGTTATCCACAGTGTATACAAGTATGCATAAATTGAAGAGTAATATCCGAAGCACAATTACGATGGTATATATTAGTTTAGTAAATATGTGTCTGTCTTTAATATTCTATGTTTCATTACAGATTTAGCTTGTAACGTATGTTGCATTAGACATCTCATTACACTTTCTGATTATAAATTTCGCTATAACGATGTTAAGAGAAAACACAACAGAATAACAGAAATTTCAAACATTTTAAGAAACTCAGTAAATGCATATGCACTTAAATTACAATAAAAAGAAACGCTATGCATTGCGTAATTTACCGCAAATAATCAATTCGTAATTGCTTTTTTTTTGTCATCTTAATCCAACGGTCAAAACAATTACAGATTAGTTAATGCAACCTTAATAGACATTTTCTTTAAAATAATTCGGCATTGCGACACATTAGCCATTTTCGAAAATTGAAAATTTCTCATATTCCTTCAAATTATAAGAACGAATACGTAACATATATAAATGAAGCTTTTGCCTTTGTGAATCATATTTATTTATATACGTTATATTATTATAGAGTTTATCCATATGTTAAACATTCCGTTATTCTATATAGCTGCACATTGCGAACAACTGTTAATCATATTGTCGTCTTTGACAAATGTCCAATTTTAATTGTAACCAATGAACCACCTCATACATAGACCGCCGAATTTTTAAAGACCTGATACGAAAAAGAAAACAAGACTAAACAGTTCGTGACAAGCAGGAATCCGGTTGCGAAAGCGACGTTACACAGTAAACTCGTAACAAGCAACAAGTCGGAACTTTCCAACGCTGTTTATCGGTGGCAATTAAATATTATTGAGAAATAATATCCGAAAGATTTTCCTTCAACTTACGTTATTTAAATATGTAAATATTGCATACGGCATACAGCCACTTTAATAGTTTTTTATGTTCAAAATTAACATGTAACATTTAATTATTTGACTTATTCCGTATATAAACGGTTCGATGATAACAAAGCGTTACAACGCTGAAAATTTACTATATCTTAATACCTGTAAAGGATAAATAGACGTGTAATAAAAATGCAAGTCATATATCTCAACGATAAAACAATATGTAGCATTTGTACATACTTCTGCAATTAATGCTTTATCTTAGTAATTAAACGCAATAAAATATACGTTATAATAGCTATAACTGTTTTCTTTGTCAGTAAAAATAGTCTGTAAATATAGATTCATTAATCGTAAACGTTTATTTCATTACTTATCTTTAAGATCTCAATATTTTGCTTAGTTAGCATGACATTACAATTTTTAAATGTCAAATAATTTTCTCTGTTTATCTCAAATAAATCTGTTTACTTTAGTATAATGTTATTTCGCTTACTTTGTAGATTTCTTTTATTGATATTGTTTCGCTAACGTAAACGAAAATGTACAAATGCTTATCTTTTACCGATATTGCAAAACACTTTACATGTCTGATAACAACTATAACAAAGCCCGTGGAAGAAATAAAAAAACACTTTCATTATTTAGAAAGTATAAATTGTTAGATCAAGTTCACTATATATATTTATGACATAACTTTAACGAAATTTAAGAGAAAATAACAAATGAAAAATACAATGACGTATTGGAAAATGGTAGAATATTATTTATTCTATTTGCATCCCGTAACATGACAAAAATAGATATTTCAAAAAGGTATTAAATGACACACTCACGACCATATAAGTTTGCTGTTCTACTGCTTCAACGTCAGTACGATAAACAAGTTTGGCATTTGCAGAACCTTTTATTCAAGGTACGATATTTTTTTCCTAAAGTATAATAACTTATATCTTCTTTATTAATGTAATGTGTAACGACTTCAAAATACTTTTCTTTTCTTTAATTTATAAGATTGAATTCAGTTACTTTGGTGAAAATCAAAAGTTGCAGATGTAAAGTTGTCTAATCTTCCGTAACAAGTATTTTAAAGAAAAAAGGTATTTAGTGGAAACGCTATAATCAAAAAACAAAAGTAAAAAAAAAATTTATATAATTACAAACTTCGCCTTCAGTTTACATATGAAGCCGTAAAACATGTATTAAAGTTGATTTCATGTATTTTCACTTTAACTTAATCGGTTTTCATTCCTGATTTGACTTCAGTTTAGTTGATTAATATTACTGGAACTTAACACAGTTTAACTTTAGTATAATTTAATTTAACAATTGCTTTAACAGTTTATTTTAACTTTCTGTGCTTTAATATACTTGCTTTGATATAATTTTTTTTTTTTGTTAACTTGAGTTTACTTCAGTGAAGCGAAATGGTAAATGTTGTTTTAATTAAACTGAAAAACGAAAACATTGGAATACAGGTCGTGAAATATATAGATCTTACTTATTAAATGCCATCACGCGGTACGGTCTTCAGGAGAATAATTATATTCTTTCAGTTATTTTTAAATGCCTTTGCTGTATATTAAAATCAGATTCCTTTTATTTAATTTCCGCGGGAGAAGAAAACAAGGGCACAATTAATTACTACGTTATTTTGTATATCTAGTAAAATGACTTAAAAATAACGAACTCATCCTAAGCGCTTTTGATTAAAATAAAAACCGACAAACCGTCATACTCTAAAGCGGTTAAACCGTAAAACTGGTTTTTCAAAATTTCATAAACTAACGCAAACGCTTGCAAATTTAGGTCAAAAATGCGGCCACGTTATCTCGCTAGTGCCCAGTTCCATTTTTTATGTGCAGTTGCTGGGTCATGCATGCTGGAAATCGATTACAACATTTTAGCTATCATTTCGGAAAATTAATGAAAATCTTGCTTTTTCCCGTTCATACTCAATATACGCAATGTCTTGACTTTTGTCCCGTATATTGGTCGCGCCCTTTTATCGTTTAGTTTATCCGTTCTCGTATTTCGAAGCCGCATATACAACGATCGTCAATACAGACATCAGTGAAGAGATAAATGTTTCCCAAAAGTGGAATTAAATATATAGTCTTTAATCGATTTACTGAAGAAAGCGAAAAGATAGAAAGACATTACATGTATTGTTCTTTGATTTCAGCGCTTCACAGTGGCTTCGGTAATGTATCAGTTCGTCAAAATTTGTAACAACATTTGTCAACTTTGAGACTGAGATGAAAGGTGATGCCTACCGCATATTACGAAACCCGACAGCAGCGAAGCGGTTAAATGTAGCTAAAAAGCATAGTAAATTATAATATTACGTGATTTATTCAAGAAAGCGAAACGATAGAAACACAGAATATCTGCTGTTGTTTCATTTGACGGCTGGTGAACAACGGAGTGTAGACAAAAGTCGAGGGTCGAGGCGACGAGGCTGGATATCGACGGTCGAGCGTGCATGTCGAGGGTGGATGTCGCGGGTCGAAAAATGTCGAGAAAATGGAAAAATATCGCGGAAATACACAATATTTATAAAATCACGAAATGCGTCATTCGATCATTTTCAGGAAGAGCTGTTTGAACGAAACTGTACGCGTGAGAAAGGCGAAGCAAGCACCCAAGAAATTTAAATTTAATACATGTAAATAATTCAGATCCGCTTTAAACGCTAGTTCGGGTCTGCCATCCTTGCGCAAATTTGTTTAATGTTCAGCGCTTGTATCTGAGCCGCGGAAATATAATTAATATTATCTTGAGTCGATAGGTTCGAATATTACGAACATGATAACAAGACTCAAAATCATGTCATGACAAAAGCTCGCACAGAACTTTATAATTCGCATAAGGCCTATTTCAGGCATCTCTGAATTTCTCAAATATATAGCTACGGATAGTTAAAGAAAACTAGAAAACTGGGAGGATTGTCTGTAGTGATTCACTATTTAGCTTCGCAAAATCTATTTTAAATATATTTTAATACCGAATATCCGCCTGTTTTCTGTCAACTATTGACATGTAACATATACCGCTAGTTGATATACGATACATATTTCACAAGCACATTTTCTGATTCTCAATCCTGAGTTGTGTCGAGTCGTACGGTCTCAGAGTTTACAGTGGAAAATCTTTTAAATTACGATGGCGAAGCGATTATACTCGATGGTTGTACGGGGTAGTTCTAGTGAACAGGATTCCGAAGGCCAGCGGAAGGCCAGTGGCAGTGGTCTAGTTAATTGGTTGAAGGAGTACCAAGTCGAAGATAAAGACATAAGATTTTCCACTGTAAACTATGAGATCGTAAGACTCGACACAACTCGGGATTGAGAATCAGAAAATGTGCTTGTGAAGTATGTATCGTATATGAACTAGCGGTATATGTTACATGTCAATAGTTGACAGAAAATAGGCGGATATTCGATATTAAAAGATATTTAAAATAGATTTTGCGAAGCTAAATAGTGAATGACTACAGACAATTCTCCCAGTTTTCTAGTTTTCTTTAAGTATCGGTACTTATATATTTTTGAGAAAATCAGAGATGCCTGAAATAGGCCTTATGCGAATTATAAAGTTCTGTGCGAGCTTTTGTCATGACATGATTTTGAGTCTTGTGATCATGTTCGTAATATTCGAACCTATCGCCTCAAGATAATATTAATTATATTTTCGCGGCTCAGATACAAGCGCTGAACATTAAACAAAATTTGCACAAGGATGGCAGACCCGAACTAGCGTTTAAAGCGGATCTGAATTATTTACATGTATTAAATTTTAAACTTCTTCCGTGCTTGCTTCGCCTTCCTCACGCGTACAGTTTCGTTCAAACAGCTCTTCCTGAAAATGATCGAATGACGTATTTCGTGATTTTATAAATATTCTGTATTTAACCGATATTTTTCCATTTTCTGGACATTTTTCGACCCGGGACATCGACCCTCGACCCCCGACATCCACCCTCCACCCCCGACATCGACCCTCGACATCCACCCTCTATATCTACCCTCGACCCTCGACATCCACCCTGGACCCTCAACGCTCGACTTTTGTCTACACTCTGAACAACGTTTGGTAATATATCAATAGGTGAAATTTTGCAATTAAATTTGTCAGATTCCCCACCTGCCTTAAGAGAAATGATAGAACAGGGACGTCATTAATTATGTTCGTCAAAAACAGAGTTAAATTTGTCGTCTTTACTTGATTTATTGAAGAAATCGAAACGATAAAAACATATAACGTAACGCGTGTTGTTCTTTGGTTTTGAGCGCCCGCCAATAACGTTTATTAATGTATCACCTTTAATGTATCAAAAATTTGTAACAAAATTTGTCAAATTTTCGACACGGGTGAAACGTGAGCCGTTCTTACACAAGACAGCCACGGACGAGCCAGGCTAGCAGGAAGCATACTTCTGATAGCGACGCCTAACAGACATCACATTTCAGGTGCGTGCCGATTTTTGTTACAAATTTTCAAGTAAACAAAATATATTTACGTGTTCTTTACACCAACTTATAACTGCCTCGGAGTTGTCTGTATCGTCAGATATAGGCATGAAAATGTTGCACAAGGTTTAAATTATAGTATGTGTCAACACTAATACGCTAAAGGAAACGTAAGAGTTACGAGATTTTGCATGTGATCAAGAGACACGAAGCCTTTTACGCATTCTTCCGATCGAACCACGAAAAGTTTGTAAATATTCCTTTTGTTAATACATATTTATGACCGCCGGAGATCCGACGAAACGGACTACTCAGAGCTAGAGACATTTTCGTGGCCCAATTTTCGCTATTTTCATCATTCGGCTGTATAATTAGAAATGACTGGATAAATCACGGCAAAACATTGAACAAACTCAACGAAAACGTTTCATAACTTGAATTTTATTTTGCTTTTATCATATTTAATAGTAATAATTTTAACAGGTAAAGAAAATTATATATTTTCAGTATAATTTTCAGCTGAATTCAGCATGAAGAATCAACGGAATACGGAATAATTTCACGTTCGTATTGCCTATTTATTATTCACCTATTGCTAGTTCGGCGAAGTCTTAAGGCCTCTTATTTTTATTATCACTATACATTAAGAAATAATAAGGAAAATTTACGAGCCAATTATTGTCACTATAAGTGTACAGGCCTATCTCGACGATTAAACCTTTTATAATTTAATATTTTAACAAGAAATCAGTCAATAAGACATTTTAAGGCGATAACTCTACTTTAATTTATTGTTATAAACTTCAATTTACAGTGGAAATCATCGCTATTCAGGTATCAGAATGTTAAAATTAATATTTTCATATAAATATTACGCGACACGACACTGGCGGCGCTAGCTGTCATAAGTTTTAGCCATGTTCTACTAAAAGTATAAAGTCATATGCAATACTCATTTGGCTATTGTTAACGGAAACTGAAACATTTATAGCACAACGTAATTCGAAAAATTGACTAAAAACGAAAAATAAAATAATACAAAGTTATTTTATTTATATGATAAATGTTCAAAAATCGAACATGTACAAAACGTCACAGACAATATAAACGTATTAAACTAGAAAGCCAGTCTCATTTCAATCACAATCTTGATTTCAGATGAACTACAACAAAGGCAGAGCAAGCTCAAACTCTCCAGGAAAGGGCGTAGGCTACTTCCAACAATTTCCAAAAAAATTTCTGCGCCCGTACGGAAAAGCAGACCCCGCGCCAAGCGAAACAACCGTGTTTAGCCGCATACAGCCTTTCTCATGTGAATGGCTAAGACGTCCGTCTACAGCAATGTCAGAGTTGGCCGACACAGTTCAAGCAAATATAAACTTATTAACAACAAATTCGTCATTAAATTTTCTAAATGATATTGCTTTACAAAGATTACGAGAACAGTTTGAACCTTATGAAAGCGCTTTGTTTCATTTAAACACTAAAAATAACGCAAAAGCAAAAAAGCAACATGTTAAAGACGCATTGAAATTATTTATACAAGACAATACAGAATTTGACAGTGTAATAAACGATGCGTTTCTTATTGGATCTGCGTTATACTCTACGGCTATTCAATGCATTGTTGCTCCTACACTTTTGCGCAATCCAAGTAAATACGGAGAAAGAGTCACTGCCAGTGATGCCACAGACCGAGAATTTCAATGCGACAGAACCATTATGTCGATGAAAAACTTTTTAATAAATTCATGCGTGGAAGATAAAGAAGACAAAGAATATAACGGTGACGGATCTCGTGTCTCTTTGCTAGAAGCTGTTCTTGTATCGTCAGACGACGATGAATATGTACAAGACAACATACATCTTGCACGCGACGACAACGAGCGACAAGAACTATTGAAAGAACAAACACGCCGACAATCTCTTAAGAGATCACAAAAACGTTACGACAGAACTGAAGAGATAGATGTTGAAACACGGGATGACAGTGGACAGAAACATGGACAGGACCTAGCAAAATCCGAGCAGCTACAAAAAAGAAAAAATGTACTGTCCAGAAAAGAAAAAGAAACCACAAGCACTAACGCTGTGCTCATTTATCATGAACAAGAAAATTCGGATGAAGATAATACTTTAAGCGAGTGGCAATCGGATTCAGACACAAACGAAACTACTGTAGTATCCAGGACACGTAATGTTCGTAAACAATTGTTCCCGTCAGATGACGAAAATGACGAACAAAAGTCGCCGTATAAATTGGACAACAAAGTAAAAGGCAATGATGATGATAAAACGTTAAAGAACACCAATTATGAAGTGTATCTGCCTGAAACGCCACCAGAGGTATATCATGGTAAACGATATCATGGTCGTTCCTGAAACACCAGAAAGAAATAAAGACGGGACGACAGAAGAAAATGACGAACTAGTGCGACCAACGCAAAAAAAAAGAAAGAGAAATAAAGAAAATAAACAAGAAGTGGAGTTAACGATGAAGATCACTCTAGCAAAGCAAAAGACAATAAACAAACTTTAAAAGAAGATAAACAAGAAGTTGTCGCCAAACGAAAAAAACACAGAGATCCTGGAGAGGAACAAGAAGAAACGCAAGTAAACGAACAAGAAACAGATAACAAAAAAAAAAAAAAAAGAAAGAAACAACACAAACATGACTAACTATATAATTTATTATTAAATACGCTATTACCCGATATCTGTAAATTATCATTGCCAAGTATTATGTAGTCTTACTATATTTTAATAAAAATCATGTTTAACGATTTTTGACAGTAGCGCATGGAAATAATATAAAACTTTATATTTAAATGGTTATTTTACTGTATTTTAAAAACGCATTTTTATAAAAACGTATTCGTTTGTCATATATTAGCCATATAGTAAAATGTACTCTTGTATAACGATTTTATTATATTTTACTATGACCATCGTTAGCATAAGGATAAAGAACAAACACCCTTGAACAATACCAGGCGTGATGCGGACCGTAAATTTTTTGGTATTAGTTGTGGTATATAATGTAGAAGGGTCTGTATCCACTGCCAGAAAATTTTGAAATCTAGACGCTCTGAAATGCTATTTCCAGCGTTCTACATAAGATATTCTTTGAAAAAATCAAGCGAGATGAAGATCTAAATGCTAAGCATTTTACTCAGTGCAATGACTTCACGACCAAATTAACAGAAACATCCATTTAATTATATGTCTCTGAGACTGTGATGTGACTAATAATATTGTACCGGTACATTCCTTATATTCAAACGGTAAGTCTACTTTAAAGATATTTCGTTTTTAAAATTGTGAGATTGTTGGAAATACAAACCAGGCACAACTCAAAAACATAATGGCAATGTATAACAAAGTTGTTTACTGTTCTCTTACTTAGTTTTTAAGTTTACACTTTACAGTTTTGACTGGATAGTAAAGAACAACGTTTTGAAACATCTCAGCGATGGCCACACGCGTCGCTACCGCAACGCCATCTTAGCGATACTGATCCGCTGCAGGTGTGAATATCAGCTATCATTTCCTTCAAATTATGAAGGTCAACTAACTATTAAAACCACCATCTGATCCGGCAACCCTTTTAAACGAAACCCAACCCCCATACCACCCCCCCCCCCCGATAATGACGCCTCCCGGAGACCCTAAACCTAATCACAACCCTATAGAAAAATGACCCACCTCTCATACCCCAACCACAACACCCCTATAGGATTTTTACCTTTATGTCTTCAAATATAACATCCCGCTTGTGGGATGGTTTTATTAGATGGTTAAGCTTCATAATTTGAAACCGATGATACCTCGCGAATATAGTAGCTTGCGTGATGCGCCGACAATACATAGGATCAGCGCAACGTTTGTCTGGTTTTGCGAACGCAGGCGGCCAACGTATAAGGTATTAGAATCCCCAAACTAATACTTTGTAGGATTGCGTTGTTAGATATACAAATATTGGCATCGTTGTTACCTTCCAAGGAAGACTTATGCCTTTTTTTGTTAAATACGAATTCAAGAAAGTCTTGCTTTCGTCAGATAAATTATAGTCACCATATCAAAGCTTCAAAATTGTTATAAATAATTGGTATTTGTTTCGATATTATTGAAGTGTTGAACTCCAGTGTTGGGAGCTTTTGCTTGTGAAATAGGCAATACAGGCGATACTACATGGATGATTTATATATTGACACGTAATATATTGTTAATGTAATTAAGTGAAAAGAATTGCATACTTCTCGTAAAATAGTAAAATAGTATTAAAAAGTCATTAAACAAAATTATCGATTTGAAATATATTAAATTGACAAATAAGTTATCCCTCTTTAGAAATTAAAGATTAACGAATAAATAAGAAGTTGTACAAATATTAAGAAAGGTTAATGTAACAACTACTGTATAATTCAAATTAAAAATTAGTCTAACGAAACGTGTGCGTTATCTTAATAACTGTTAATCCGTTACTATCTATTCGAAGACTAAAATACGTTATTTTCAATACATTTTAACCGTATTCAGTAAAACCTGTCAAACATATCCAACATGAGAAATTATATGTAACAAAATATTTTACTAAAACGTTGCATTAATGTTAACTTTTTATAAACGTTCTAGTTAGCAACCTGTTTTATAATAACGTTTCCTGTTTTTACATGTATTGAAGTATCGTAAAATTTAAATACAGTATAATGGCAAACATTTACATGACATTATAGTAATTAAGAGATAATTGTAAATTAACTGAAAGTTGCTGTACAGTAACTATGTTTGACAAGTTTTATTTAGTAATACATTAATACGTAAAATCACAGTTAAATTAATAAGATCACGTAAGCAAAAGAATCTTAAAACAAAATAATTAAAACAGTATTGGTAAAACGAACAAGTATCGTAAATACTAGCGGAAACATTGCAACACAACACATCTTTGTAGATACATTTTGCTTGATCTCGATAAATCGTAAATATTATGAACACGTATACATTCATGGATTGTTATAGTTGTATATGTAATGATGAAAAGCGAAATAGGAATAATAATTTGACGAAAAAGTATACATAATAATTAAAGTAATAATTTTTACATGTTATAACACATGATCTTTAATACCATTACTGTTGTATTATATATAAAAAACGCTGTTTTTGTTTTGTAAAGTACAAGTAGCCTTACTGACAATATTTATGTAGTTTTACTTAACAAAAACCAACAAGACAATAATATTGAAATACAATTACTTATTCACGGTAAAAGATTTTTCACTGTAACATGTTATCATTTCAATTTAATGTTTTATATACTTAATCCTATCCGTCTGAAAATACATGACAGCATGTTATTTAAGTATATGAATTGAAACATTATAAATAAACTGAAAATATATTGCTATTGCAGTTTACTTTAATACAACTATTTATTTAGTAAATAAGTTGCGATGACATTCAGATATCTTAATAAACCAGTCAGGTTATAACAATTGACAAATGAAAAAGAATAACAGAATATTTCTTTTAAAATGATATTATATTTTATGATTCAGATTTATTCATAATAACTTAATTTTTATCAACTGGCAATTAACTATCATATTATCATGTTCTTAATTTTTTCATTACAGATTATGCAAAATATAGTAGGACGATTTACTTTAAAGAATGATTCGTATATAGACAGTTTCGACAGTTTTGGAAATAACGCGTACGCAGAAGGCCCGAAACAAATTGACAAGTGTTATATATGCCTAGAGAATATCGGGAAAGGAGAAATCCATGTTTATTCTAGCAAATGCTGTCAACATTACGTGCACCGTAAATGTTATAATGTCTGGAGAAGAACGAGTATACTCGAAAATGGCATTGAGACCTGTGGTTACTGTAGACAAGAAAGAACAGACAAGTGGTGCTTTCTATGTCTGACAAGTATAACTCACACGAGAATGAAAACTATTTGCTGTGGTGTATCACTTCACGACGCATGCGTTGAGTTTCTTAGAGAGATTCACCGAACTTTGATTAACTGTGACATAATATGTGGAGAGTGTGAATGTAGATGGAGTGTTCCCTAGATTTAATGTTATAATACAAGCTTTTATACAAATACACAATAACTATAAAAAAATTCTGACAATAAGGACACGCAATTGTTCGCCAATGTGTTACATGAAAGTGTTGTTACTAATTATTATTATAGATTTTATAGATACCTTAGTACACGTGAACTGATTTTGAATAAAATGTGATTAATGCTGCTGCATCTAGAAAGAAACGTTACATTAGTCTTTTAGTGAAAAATAACCGCTATGGGGTTTTTTTCTGTTTTAGTGGGCGTTTCTGCTAGCGAATAGTAACGTAAAGTATTGAACTCCGGCTATTTTTCGCTCTTTCGTGCTAGGCATCTTCTGTTACTTAATGTAATGATATTCATGTTCAATGTAATTATGATATAATGTAATTATCATGTGCAGCTATCAATGTTAAGTATTCAGACAGGTATGCTGGCAAAGAATAGGCGATTTGACAAGTAAAAGCATTATTATTTATCTTTTATAGCTTGCCCAAACAATTGTCGCTAAAGTCGCTAAGGTTCTTCCGGGCATGAGCGAGGATGGTACGGTACTGCGGAATTGAAATCAAACAATCAAAATGACAAAGATGTTGTTTTCTTCAATCCGTCTCTGTTGTTGGAATAATTATATTATTTTACAATTCATTTCAATCTGAAGAAAAAAATGTATTAGACTAATACCTTTAATACTTCAGCGTACCGCCCCTGCGTTACATTATATCATATTATACTATATTAGGATATTTTGCGACACCCGATTTTACCGCCAACGCAAAAGGACTTTTTAGACACGATCCGCTATTTTTTAGCTAGCATACATGACCCAGGACAGTTACTGAAATTACGTTAAGTCTTGTAGAAGCGTATTTCATGATCGCCCACGCATTAAAGAAGTGTTGTCGCACTAGGTCCATCAACTATGATAGCTTAGAAAAATAAGCTTTAATTAGATGAAGGGTAACCAGATATTTCCACTAACGATTGTGTTAGAAACAGAGCCGACAGGTCCTTAGGCAGTCTATAGAGATATAGTATACGCTATTCATCAAATGACTTACTTTACATTTGAGAGTTAAACACCTGTATATAAAGTTATTTATATGAACGTATCAACGAAAACTCTGCTAGTCTGGATATTCATCATTTCCATTCAACCGCGAGTATAAACACTCGTAGTAACAGTGAAGTTAGGTCAAGCAAAAGCGTTTTGTTTACTTTTCATCAGCCTTAGAATAAACGTCGTGCCCATAAAAATGTTGAAGTCCCCGCAGCAACGTCGGGAACAGAACGTTATAGAGAGTAGAATGTTCGTGTAATAATTACGTTGTTCTTGCCTGCAATTTTTCTGCAATTTTATCGTCTGTCTGGTCATGGGATTTGCTAAAAGTTAGTATGTTATACTATAACAATAATAACTTAGAAATGAGTTTGGCAGTTACGTTACAAAGAACTATTTTTCACTATAAATACGTGTATACACTGTACAGTTGTCCGCATTCGACCATGCATATACGGTTCAATTTAATCTCTAGCGCGAGTTTCTTTACATATTATCAGTAATAAGTATTCGTTAACAAGCGTGTGCCCCGCGAATGCAAGACAAACGCAGTTTTATTGCCTCCGCAAATTATGTCATGATTGTGAAAACAAGCTGAAATTACGCCAGTCGCTGAAATGTCGGATATATAAACAGTATATAACTGAGAGCAAATTAGTTATAAGTAATAGAAGCAAGAACCAGAGCACAAAATATTGTAACGCTAGACGACTGGAACTATAAATGTCGTACTTGATCGAAGTTTCGTATATCACAACAATCAGCTGGAATAGTATATATTAGCCAACAGCCAATAAAATGTATAACATTATGTTTCGCTGCTATGACTATGGACTATGACCCAAATCCAAAAAATACTAACGATGATATAAAACTACTTACTGTCATGATGTTCCTGTCTTCTACTAACATTGTTTGTTGCCTGGTTACTGGGCCTTGGTTGACCATTTAACGGTGCAACTGGAGAAATTATAAACACACAATAATAAAATCAGGCAGATGGATAACATTGAGTAAAAGCATAATATAACATAAAACTGTTTATTTTATTAACCTTGGCCTTGATCTATGGAAAGGACCTTAGTGTCAGGTTTCCCATGACCACCACAGTACTGTACATGATTCGCATCAAATATTAAAATGGAAACTATACTTACTAATGCACTGACGGTAATGCATAGTGGAAGCAACACTCTTTTGTGTACCATTAACCAATGAAATATGTTGGCTACTTACGCCATAATTAGGATGACTGAATATATCTTCTGTAAATATTAACAAATTTCACTTTTAGTTAGTTTCATAAATTGCAGCTTGATGTCAGTAATAATTGTCAGTTGTTTGCTGTAAAAGCTGTGTTAGTTAGTAATACTGAGAAAAACTGATGTCTAAGCGTATGTATGTATACTCATGGCTAGTAGGTTGTGAAGACAATATTTGACCAACTGTAGACAGTATGGAGCATACTGTAGTAAATCTTGCTGCTACTGCCAACAATGTGGTTAATATAGAAGTTGAAAAAGGGATGTTACTGTCTTCATCTAAATTAATTAAAATCACAATTAGAACAATTTACAGTTAACATTCATTCTGGCTAGTACTTGATGGTTTATATTTCAAAAAGGACATAACAGGTTACTGCATATGATTTCTCATACAGGAACAGCACTACAATGTCTATACTGACAGAAACAACAGGATAAGAAAGTTTATGGCATAGAAACTAAACAATTAATCCAAAAAATTATATAAAAGAAAAAGATCTTGAACAATAACTAAAAAAAGAGGCAGAGTTACATGTACCCTCTGAAAATTGACACTACGTAAAACAAATGTGACACATAACCTGATATATTGTAGAATGAAAGATCAAATGGCACTTAAATTAAGTATTATAATAGAATTGTCTGTCAATTTACCCATACTCGTATGAACATGGCCTTAGAATTAACTAAAACATGAAGTAATAGTGGCTTGGGCCTATGTCAACCTGTCTCATCTAGGTATATGAAGCAGGCTAATACTGATACTGTATATGCAATTGGGCTCATATTGATCGATACTGTATATGCAACTAGCCTCATATTGATACTGTACATGTACTGTATGCAGGCTCGTATTGATACTGTCCATGTAAGGCAGGCTCGTATTGATTACTGTACATGTTATTAATAGGCCTAAGAAACCATAAAGTTATTAATAGTGTGGCTCTGGGTAAGTCTGTATATATGTAATTATTAATAAACAAGCAATTACAATGAACAAGAACCAGAAAAGTACATTTGTGTTGATGCATGTATCAAAGTTATTGTATCATCATTACTTGTTACTATCATCTACTGTAGTGTACACTACCATATAATTTTTGACAATTAGACTGATGCCGATAACTGAAAAAAAACCAGGCCAAAATAGCATTTGTGGACATGCAAATTAAATTATACATGTGACTTGAATCCTCAGCATTACATAACAACTGATGAGGTATATGTATAGTCTGGCAAAGTCAACAAGTACACTTTTTTAAGACTGTTATAAGGTCACACGGTACTGTAAATGTTATTAAACACATATAACTATGTAAACCAGAACAAAAATATTACACGTCCTGATGTTGGTGCAGCCTGCTAGACACATACAATTAAAATGAACCAAATATTGTTTTTTCTCAGCCTATTTATTCATTGTAGAAGTCTCAAAGAAACAATTAGAAAATATTTAAAATATTATGTATATTAAAAGTATCGAGACTCTAGCACCATGCCACAAATAGCAAATAACTTGCACTGTTTACATTCCTTACATTATAAAATTTGGCTCTCTCTCTCTCGTCTTTGTAAGGCACTGACTGGCGAATTTGTCGACCATTGTAAATTTGTAATCACGTCGATAATTTACTTACTGTAATAGACAAACTACAAACTTTGAACTGTCAAATACTATGAATATCCCCTTCGCCTATTATTGTACTTTATGTGCATACGAAAGTCCAAACGCACGTTGTTGGCCTGAGATACCTTGTTGAAATTCACAAAGAATCGAAAATCTAAGCTTAAACATCCAAAACCAGAATGAACAATTCATCTACTTACTATCATGTTGCTCCTGGCTAACAGTAGTTTTGACAGTTCGAGTCCAGCTCGTTAACTCATTAACACCTGTTAAAAACACAAAGAAAATACATGTACTGTAGATATACATCAATAACGTTCGGTATAAGGATAATTAAACATACACAACACAAACAATTTTATTTTATTTACTGTGGTAACATTTAATATTTACAATTACGCTTTGAGACTTCATTTACAATTTCTAGATGAGGTACTGTAGTCTGGTTTTATAATCTCTAGATCAGGTTTCGATCTGTACTCTAGAAAAAGTTAACTGATCAGTTTACATCAAATTAATAAATCACGAAAGCATAATTAGCGGTACACTGCTCTTGTTAGATATTTGACTCAATGTTCATCATAGCTGGAGGCACATAAGTTATTTTTTTATTATCTGTATACCTATTTTGGTAACTGAACGCATCCAAGCATAAAAAAGAATATGCATTGGAAGCATAAATTTTTTTGACAAATAATTCAAATATTATAATATAACTGTATCAGTGTGTTTAAAATAATATTTGGTGTGACGTATTAAAAGTGCTGTACTTACTATCACATTGCCTCTGTCTAGTACGAGTATTTCTCCACTATGGTGTTCCAGATATACCAGTAGTGTATAAGTGTATGTTCAAACCCGACTTTTTAAAACCCATCCGTTTTCCATTATTTTAAGAACCGGTTAGAACCGGTTGAAACCGGTTCCCACTATTTTAAGAACCGGCTCCCATTTTGTTGAAAAAAATATGAATTTTTTTAAATTCATATTTTCCCGGGGATTCCCCTTATTTCCGAAAAAGTGTCCCAGTAATTATTTAAAAGGTTTACTCGGTTCCGCTTCCGCTTCCGCTTTACTCCGTTTTGGTTTTCCAGTGGCCGTATGCCAAAGTTTGGATTCCGTCTTTGCCGATAATTCTTTTGTCGTCGTCTGCTGAAAGTGCTATTTTGTTGATGTGTTCGGTATAAATTTCATGTTGTCTTGATCGGAAGGTGTTCATGCCTTTTAGGATGTTCTTTTTGGTAAAAAGACAATCCTTGTAATCTTGAAAAGTAATTTCGTTTTTTACAACCCCCTTTTTGACACCCTTACATTTTTTTTCTTCTTCGCTTTCCCATTTTTGTGTTTTTGAATTTAGGTCTTCATCCATTTTGTAAGCATACAGCTTACTTCGCAATCCCACAAATTCAGAAATTTGTTGGGAACCCGTTTCACTTTTCATCATTCCAATAACTTTTTTGTTGGTTCCTGTTGGTATTCCACTTGGATGGGTTTTTTCAAAGTTACTTGTGTCAAACCTACTTTTAACATCTTTTGAGATGTCTTGGAAAAAATCTTCGGTTTTAATTTCATAACATAAGGAATCTGTATCTGTAAATAACAAACTAGCTTTTTCACCATACTTAGGCTTAATGTAGTTATAGTGGAAGTCGTACATTAAGGTTTTGCTGAGATCTAGGATACTCATTCCTAAGTATATTGGCTTATTGAGTTTGACATTTGTTTTTTTCATATGAACTGCCACAAGGTTTTCTGAAAAGATGTTAACTCCATTAAAGTTGGACTTACAGGCCAGTTTTTCTAACTGATCTTCATTTGTGACTAATCTTACATCTACCCGGTTCCTAACGTTTTTCATGGTTTTACCGAAAACAGCGTTATTCATTAATTTGAAAAAGTTTTTCTCAAATTCAGATGTTGCCTTGGTTCTTAGGTCTGTGTTTAACTTAATGTATTTTGCCAACCAAGCTTCTTCTTTAAAAGTAATTCCGCGATGGATTTTAGTTAATCTTAAACCTAAACTTAAACATTGTTTTAATGCTTTGTGGTGAATTACATACTTTTCTTTGTTGTTAAGATTTGGAATTAACTTTTTAACTTTGTTTACTTCTATTTGCTCCGCTGCTAATGGATATTCGTTGTGAAGATCATGAAGTTCTTCTGGATATTCTAAATCTACTTCTAAGATACATGGTATGTTTTCCCAGTTGTTTAGTTCATTTTCAGGTATCCATTTGAAATTTCTTACTGGGAGGGGTTCTGACATTGGCCATCCGTAAAGGTTGTTGACATCTAAGTATGGAATGAATATACTTTCTTTTTTAATATCAAACTTTTTTATATACTTGTTGTTAGCCTTTGCATATCTTTTTGTTATCGTGCTAATTCCTCCTCGAATTCCCTTTTCCACCATTAGGTACATATCTGGATCCGTTAGGAGATCTAGTTCTACACCAGTTAACTTTAAGGCGGCATCCCAAGCTAATCCTGGGGAAGTATAGTACCATAGTGGATCCAAACCGTAATTTTCCATACAGACATTTCTGAAGTTTTTTATAACATCCGTCAAAAGAAGTACATCTGTTTTTAAGTATAAGTCATGGTAATCCCTCATGGTTTTACAACCAAATTTAGACCACACATTTTGTGCATGCTTATAATCCTCATCAGAAATATGACTGTTATTTAGTTTGGAGTAAAACTGGTCCTTTGTAGGTAAACTAGGATAGCTTAGTTTGTTAAAACAGGTCATGAATTCGTAAGGAAAAACACCTTTTCTTTTAAGCAAGTTGATTTGATCAGGTGTATTGGTTTTGCTGAACTCTTTTTCTAAGGTTTTGAACTGATCAGGAGCAAGGTTTTTAACTAAGCTGTCTAAGGATCCCGATGTAAATTTAAGGGAATCTAAAAATCTTAGTTCGTGTTTAATTTCCCATTTTTTACCTTCTGTGTCTTCTCCAGATTCCATAACCACTTTTTTACTGAAACTGATGTACTTTTCATCAGTTTTTGGGATGCAGTCAATCTTTCCCTCGGTGAGTCCCAAACTTTTTATGAACAAGTGGGAGTCGTATCCTTCCAAGTTGTGGAAAAGCATGGGAATGAAAGTTGGTTTTTTCATTTTTAGATTGCATGCATTATGGGCAGCTCCCCGATATTTTCCAGTTAGATGGCAATGATCTCTAACTCTGTCTTTTCCTAGTGTTTTTTCACACGCGTAACAGTTTATAGCATTTTTGAAAGCTTTTTCTTCTGCTCGACACATTTTTATAGGTTTGTTAACCTTAGTGATTTCATATATTTCTCGCATCTCTTTCTCCAAATGTTCCACAAATATTTTTCCAATGTCTTCTCCTTCCTTTTTCATTGTGTATCTTACGGCTTTTGTTTTGTAGATACTTTCATCGATGCAACTAACTATGTAGTAAAATCCACTAGGATTATGTTTTTGGTAAGCAGTTGTGTGACTTACTGAGTTATCCTTTTGTGTTGTGTTGATGGGGAGGAGAAGGGACTCAAAGTCACCACAAATGAAGAATGGAACACTTGCGGTTTTGTGGTATTGTTTGAAGCAAGTTATGCTTCCCTCCTTGGGGTATATTTGGTTTTGTGCTGCATGTGTGTTACAAACTTCTTCGTGTTTGGTTAAGATTTCTTTGGTTCCAAAACCGTTGAAACAACGCATACAAATATGTTTAATGCTTGTGTGTTTACTAAGTTGGGAACTAAGAAGTCTGCTTATGTTTTTAACAACACTGTAGTGCTTATTATATAGAAATAAGGTTATAACAGTTTTACTTTTTTCTTTACTAATTTTAAGTGGGTAGACTTTTTTAATCTCATCGTCATAGCTAAGAATATTTATGCTAAGATTGTTTTCTTTTTCAAACTTAGGTATGTCCTTAACCGCTGTTGGAAATGGAGTTTTACCCCATTTTAACAGTTCTGCTTGTTGTTTTAGTTTTTTTGTTAGAATTTTTCCATCTCTTTCAACAGGGTTTAGTGCTCTGGTAACAGACCATTTAAAGCACATGTTATCGTTGTTTTCAATGTTGATAATTGTCCTTTTTCCAATTAGGTTTTTTGGAAGTGGTTTATAACTTTTCCCCTTCATTGGCTTATATTTTACAATAAATAATTCAAGCTGTTCCACAGAGTGTAATCTCCATCCACTTCCATTTTTTTGATGTGTGGAGAGGGATTCTAACATTTTTTCTTTCATCTGGGAGTATTCCACTTCTATATCCTCTTTTGAGATCATGGTGTGGGAATAGCTTCTAAAGTAAACTGTGGAAATGTCAACCTCACCGGTTATTATATCGTGTTTAATTAGTTTACAAGTAAGTACTGAGATAACTTTTTTGCCAATGCTATCCGTGTTGTTAATTATTTTTTTTACAGCTGGTGTTGTGATTTCCAAAAATACATTTGGATCTCGGATACCGTCTCCTGCAATAGCCCTTTTCCTCTTAATGCATCTATAACAAGTGTTGCGTGAGTGTTTTCTGTCATGTTTTGGGCTTTCTTTTTGTTGTTGTGTACACTCCACAACTTGCTGCTTAGTTTTTCTCGGATGTTTCCAAGTTTTTTAGAGCCCTTCCATTTGGATCCTTCTTTAAGTTCAAACTGACGTTTGGTCTCGTGTTTAATTTCCTTTCGCCACTTGATGGTTTCCTTTCTTAATTTTTTGTTAAGTTTTTTCTGGTTAAAAATGAACTGACGTTTTGTTTCTTTTTTAATTTTTTTTTGAATAAAAGTAGACTGACGGTCGGTTTCTTTTTTGATTTCCCTTACCCATTTTTTGGTTTCCTTTTTAGATTCTTGAGCCCATTTTTTGACTATCTTTTGATTAAAATTAAGCTGTCGTTTGGTTTCTTTTTTAATTTCCTGATCCCATTTTGTAGCTTCTTTTTTAATTTTTTGATCCCATTTTTTGGTTTCCTTCTGGATAAGGGTGGTTTGACGGTCGGCTTCCTTTTTAGAGTTTTCCCATATTTTAATTTCTTTTTTAAGTAAGTCATCCATTTTTTGTTGTAACTTTTTTTTGCGAAGGTTGACTTGTTCCTTGAGTTTTTCATTACGGCGATTAATAAGTCCTTTACGGTGATTAGCTTGTTTTTGAATTTTTTCATTTCGAAGATTAAATATATTAGTATGATTGCTTTAAAACTCTTTCTTTTTAAGTTTACGCGAGCAGTTTTTTACTTAATGTTATTAAAGTGGTTTCTTTTTGATGAAAGGAATAACTTAACTATTTTTTATGTTTATATTAACTTAAAAACATTTATTTTTGCTCCCACAATTACGCACGCAACTTTTTTGTTGGGGCTTAAAACAAAAGCTGAAAATGTATAAAGTGAGCTTCGTAAAGCGTGTCGAGGTTAGGCGAAAACGTAGATTAGCAAAAAAGAATGCTATCATGTGTCTAACTTTCCTGACAAAAACGCTGAAGTCAAAAAAACTGTCACGACAAGGAACTTCTCATAAAATGGCTTAGGGGCCGAGTTGTTTCTCCCTCAATGGTCGTGTAACAGATATAACAGAAAAACTGTTTTTTCTGTTTTACAAAATAAACGATGCCCCAAGAAATATTTGATTTTAATCATGTTTCGAAAGATTTAAGTGAAGATGAAATGAAAAGATTTAAAGAAATGTATAAACACTACCATAGATTAATGAAATGCTATGGTAAGATGAACAAAGAAAGTAGGCGAAAAGATAATATTCTTATGTTTTTTAAAGTAATTTTGATAACCGGCGGTACAAGTGGAACTGTGCTCGGCTGCATCACACTTAATCCATTGATTTTGGGTGCAATGTCAGGACTGGGGCTGCTGATAGCTGGTTATATGAGAAAGGTTAACTTATCAAAACTGAAGGATAGATATAAGTTTGCTCATAAAAACTATAAAAAGGTTCTGAACAAAATTAGGGAGTTTATGAGAGGTGTTCACTTTGATCAGGCTCAGTTTGACGGGGAGCTAATGATAATTGATGATTTGGTTCGGGAGAGGTGTCCTGAGGTTCCGGATGGGGTTGACAAGTGGTACAACCGGGAATTCGAGAGTAATTCTTAACTGTTTTGTTAGTCCAGCCCATTTGTACGTTTCCTTCCATTGTTAAGGAATCTTTTCCGAAACTGATGCCAAGTCGGAATCCTTTTGCTATGTTATGGTTTTTGTTAAGCTTTTCATTTGGTTTGCTTTTTAAGTTTCCCATTTTATTTAAAAAAATGGGAAATTAAAATAATAATGTTTTAAGCAATAACAGCTCAACTGTTATCGGGATTAGAAGTATCGCTAGCAACGTTGCTTGTGCTAGAACTCTGATTACTTTGTACTTCATCTTTATTTACTTCTTTTCCGGCGTTTTCCGCTCTGCTGTCCCACATATGTTTTGCTAGTATTAATCCTCCTGATAACAAACCGATCATAAGAATGAAAGGAGATATTTTTGTAACCATTGTTTTTACATCGTCGTGGAAAAGTTTGTTTGACGATAATTCTTTGTCTAAGCTTCCATCTTTTTCAACCATATTTAGTTGTTCCATTAATTCTGAAAATTTGGTAATAAAGCTTTCGGTTAGTTGTGTGTTAACTTTTTCCATTTGAATGCGTTGGTGGTCTTCCTTAATTTTTTCTAAAGCACTTTGGGATGCTTTTTTAATATATTTTTCTGAGTACTTAATTTCTTTTGCGGCAGACAAGCGGATTAGTTCATCTCTAAGGTTATTTTGCGTAACTGGTATTTCTTCTTCTAAAAAGGTTTCTTCCGTGTTCATTTATTAGGGTAAAAACTTTTTCCGGTTTTTGTAAAGAATATATGCCAGCGCAATAGCTAACGCCCACAGATTTTTCGCCAACCAAGCAATACCCTTTGCTCCCATTGTTAACGCTGTTGCAAGTACATTAATAAGTGGAGCAATCACCGGTAAAGCGGCTTTTGCTAATTTAGCTAATGCTTTTGCTATAGCTCCTGTTGCTTTTGCAGCTGTGGTTAATCCTTTTTTTCCAGCTAAAGCTACTGTTGTAACGATACCAGCGATGGAAATAGCTATTGCTGATAACACACCTAGGTTACCTTTAGCAAATTTTTTAAATTTTTCATATTTTGTTATGTCATCATTTTTAATCATTTCTAAAGTTTTTTCGCTAGTTGGTTTTAAGTTATTTTTTAACCTAAGTTCGTCAGCTTTTAACTTAGCAACATCTGAAATGTTTTTGTAAACAGCTTTTTTCCTTACATCGGCTTCAGCTTCTGCCTTGTCATTCCAGTACTCAACAGCTATATCAACAGCATCTAAATTTTCTATGTTGTTTGTTGCCAGTATTCCGCCAAGTTCTCTTAGTTCTTCATCGGTAAGTTGTGTTCTGTCAACCGCGTTATTGTTAATTGCTATTTCATCTTGAATGCTGTTAATAATATTTGCTCTAATTCCATTAACATTTGGTGTGCCAGGAAGGCTGCCAACAATTTCCTCAATGGATCCATTTGCGGTTTTACTATGTTCGTAACGCGCTTTTTCCATAAGATGGGTGTATTCTTGTACAGCAGCTTTTGCTTTTTCACTCCCGCTTAAAACAAAGTCATTTCCTTTTCTAACAACAACTCTTGTTCCATCGTAAAGAATACCGTTTACCTTTCCAGTTTTTTCACTTATTGAAATTAGACTTTTGTTAATTAGTTCTCTTGAGGCGGGTCCATCTTTCATTACAACCTCTTGATTAAAATTGTTTCTTAAAAATGTTTTTCGTGTTCTTGTGATTCTTCGTTTTTCAGCGGTTTCCCACCGTTTTCGTCTGTTCTTCAAGGTGTTTTCTTCTACATTTTCTTCTTCAGTTGTGTTTACATCCCTTGCTTTTAACCACGCATTCGGATCAAACGGATCTAAATCTGGTCTTCCTTCCAGATCAATGTTTTCATCGTAGTCATCGTCATCATAACCACCAAAGTCGTCATAATCATTGTCTATGAAGCTTGTTTCCTCTTCGCCACGCATTTCCGCTTCGCTATCGTTAAAAGTATCAAATTCAAATCCTTCCATTTTATTTATTGTATAACACGGACTAACTCTTCATCGTAAAACTTTCCAATAACATTTTCACCTGAGTTGTCTTCAATGTTATACATCACCGGATCACCGCGAAACACAGCTGATATTTTAAAAACTTCACTTGTAAAATTAGGGTCATACCCCTTTGCAAAGTTTTTTTTGTATTTGTATATTCTTACATGGTCGCCGACCTTAAATTTGGGTGTTGGAAATTTTGTTGGTGGTAAACCGTATAAAGTTAAAAATACCTCATCCTGGTTAACAAAATTAACGCTATTAGGTTTTCTTTTGATGGTTGAGTGAAATGTGTTGTTATAACTTTTGGTGAGTTTGTCTAAAACATCTGTCCAAGTTTTAGTCTGTTTAAATGTAAAATATTTCCACATTCTTGTTTTTAAGGTTCTGTTAAATCTTTCTACAATAGCTGCTTTACGTTCTGAAAGTGTTGAAAAATACTCTATGTCATGAGATTTTAAAAGGGTTTTTACTCCAACATTGTAAAACTCATTACCATTGTCAAACTGAACAACCTCGGGATATTTTTTAAAGTGATGTTTAAACTCCTCAAGCATTTTACCAACTCCTTCTACCATACTTTCTGTATTTTTTCTGTGCACAGGAACGGTAAAAGCAAATCTACTTAAAATTTCAACTCCTGTTAAGATCCAGTTAAATCTTTTGTTTACAGAACTAAACTTAGCCATATCCACTAAGTCCATCTGAAGCTGGTCGGCTAAATTTTTAACAAAGGTTCTTTGCGTTTTACGCGGTTTTCTTAGCGGTTTATGCAATGTGTATGTACTTTGAGATGACAACCACTCCTTAACTAACTTTCTTGTAACTCCTTTCACATTTTCTTCAACCGCCTTTTGGTAAAGCTTTTCCGCACTTTGATATCCGGTTACAGGATTGTAATAAATATTTCTTAATTCAAGGTCAAGTAAAGTTTTATCATCCATTTTATTTTATTTTAGTATAAATAAAAATGTTGACTAATGTTTACTCGCCAAAAGAACTACAACGTCTTAAGGCATTATATGAAAAAGATTACAAAGGTGCGGTTAAAGGGGGACCGTTAGAAAAAGCCAAACTTCGTAAAGAGTTTTTAGAAAAATATCCAAATGCTGATGTAAGCAGGTTTATTTTCTCTATTTGGCTTAATAACAAAGGAAAAGTTGACACTAGGGAGGTGCTTTTTAAAGAACCAAATGACTTTTCCTCAACTCTTAACATTACATCGGACGCCTTTAAAAAAAACCCTGATTGGACACAGTATTTATACTGGCCAAGAGGATGGTCCGTTACCCAAGATTTACCTAATTTTGTGCTCAATGAAAAATTCTCATTAAATTTAAATGTTATCTCTATTTTTGTAACTGAAAAGAAAAAGTTTACCGCACATTTTGAAGAACTAGACACAGCTTACGTAAAGCCTGTTGTTAAGGAAGGCGAAGCGGAAAAGAAACCATATGCGAAAGAGGAATTTGACTACCTGGGTAATCCATATTTTACTGCAATAGCTGCTACTTATGTAATTACTAATTTGTGTGGAATTTCAGCAGAACATCTTTTAAACAAAATTCCAAGAGCTAGCTCAAATATTATTACAAGTATTGTCCAGTATCATTTCGCATATCATTTAAGAAGGTTTTTAAGAGATCCCACAAAACTTAAAAAATATACAACCGGAAAACATCTAAATTTTCTACAAGAACATACACCAGTTAGAAAAATTTGGAGAACACAATACAGTACCACAACCATGAAACTAAAAGATTTCCAAAAACAACAAGATAACCTTGGTTATATCACAAAAAATATGAGATATGTAAAAGATCACGCTAATTATATTAATTACGGAGCAAACATAAAATATGAAAAATATATGGGAGGAAAACCAAAAAAAGATAATGACTTTTTACTTTTTGTTCCAAAAACTTCAAAAGGAATAACTCCTTTAGGTCAAAAACTATTTCAACAATCCATAGAAAGTTATGTTTACTGCATTTTAGGTGCACAAGCAAAAACCAGATGGAGTATTATAGAACAAGGAGCAAAAAGCACGCAAACACAAGATGTTTTTTTAAAACTGGTAAAAGACACGGTGGCACAAGATGATACAACTGCGGCCATTTCAAATATGCGAACAGCTATTAAAAGTACCAATGTTATTCTAAATTTTGCTATTTCACCGGGTTTAATTCTTATTCCATCGGATATGAGAATCCTTATTAATCCTATTAGTGGCTATAACAACACACTAACACTGGCGACAGGTAAGATAACATTTGGTAACAATAAAAATATTAACAAAGTGGTTAATATTTCACAAAATAGGGTAAAACAGCAATTGCCAGTAACCCCACAGCAAAGCGTAACAACCCAATTACCAGCGAACCAAGATTCACCGCTTGTGTTGCCATTAGTTTTTGGTGTTTCCCTCGCTGGTACTTTCCTGGTGTTTAACAAGTTTTTTTAACCATACTTTTTGTACATCCAGCTAAGACCCATCAACAAGCAATCCGCCATATCGTCCGCTTTTTTCTGGTTTAACAAAAGTAAAGTTTCCTGATCTCCACGTTGTTCCATTATTTTTCTGGTGTATTGTACAACCCACTTTTTACGTGATTTGTAATCAGCAAGCTTCACCCCAAACACACTTGTTTTAAATTTTGGGGAGTATAACTCCAGTTCAACGTTAGGAAATAACAAAGAAACTAAGGTCCAAACGTGTTGCATTAACCGGACACAGTTTGTGTTTTGTTGGATTTGTTTTTCTATTAAAACATTGGTAACCGCAAATCTTTTAAAAATATCCTGAATAATACCAGAAACACTATTAAAAACTGCGGTAGAAACTTCTTTTCTTCCATCTTTTGCTAAACAAGAATTTTTTAGTTCTTTCACACAACCGGAAAGTGGATGTTTCGTAAACTCTTCCACACTGTAACAAAAAATTTTTATTCCAATGTCTATGGATAATATTAACATCTTTATTTTATGACTTTTTAAAAAAATAACTAGCTTAATAACTAGCTATTGCATGTTTTTAAGCAAATTTATAATACAAAATAGCTAGCTGTATAACTAGCTATTACATACAAAATAACAAAATTACAACAAATATAACAAACTAATTAATAAACGAGTGAACAACAAACTATTACAAAAACTGAAGACTTAAAAAGGGTAAAAAATCCAAAAAGAGTTGCACAAGGATACAGACTAGCTGAACTAAGCAAAAATGCAAAAGCAAGAAAAAAAGAAGCCCAACAACAACAAGAAAAATACGAAGAAAGTTTAATACAAATACCTGGTTTATCAACATCTTTAACCATAGTTGGCACCGTAACAGGTGTAATAGGAGTTTATATAGCATGGCAGCAATACAAACAAACACCCACAGAAGAAAAACAACAAGTAGTAAAAACTAGTCCGACATCACCAAAACCAACAAAAGTGGTGTTTAACAATCTTGATAACGATGACATTTAACTTTTTAAAAAAAATACTATAATAAATGAATAAGGAACGACAAACTAAGTTAAAACCAGGTTATAAACGTTTACAAAAAAGTGAAATAACCGGTGAACGAACAAGACACGTAATTACCTTTAATCCTAACAAAGCCAACCCCGGAGAAGAAATTTACATCCAAATTCCAAAACTTAAACCCGGAACAACACTTGTTCCCGACAAAATGTACCTAGTTTTTGACTTTAAAAATGCAAATACCAAATCATGGTTTAACAACAACCTTGCAAAGCAACTTCAAAAGCAACTAAAAGTAAAATTTGCAGGAGAAATCATATATGATAACACAGGAGAAAGTTTGTTAAGAACTTACGAAGATCTGTGGTTAAACCGCGATATCCGTGCAAATATGCTAGAAGATGGCATCGCAACTGAAAACCAACGTAAGGTTATCTCAAAGTCCGACGATGCTTCATCAGACGTATACGCATCAGTTTACGGACCCAAGCAGAGAATTCAACTAGGAAAAATCCTTATGGATCATGGGCTGTACGCTCCTTACAACATGTCAAACGACTTACAATACATCATTACTCTTCCACAAGCTAGCGAAATTATGCAGGCGCAAAACAGTCAAGCAGTGGAAGGATACAGCCTGGAAAACATGGAACTGGAATTCGAAACCATTACTAATCCCAGTCTTATGCAGGAAGTAGAAAGTGGTTACAACGCAGGAAGAAGCCTTAGCTTTGAACATGCTACTCTTTTAAAAACAGTGGAGTGGAACAAAACAACAACTCTTGTTAACGAAACCATTAATTTGCCACGAAAAAGTATGAAAGCAGTTGTTATGCTTTTCACAAAGAAAACTCGTGGGGGGTCTGAAGAGTATGTCTTTCCAAACATCGAAAATGTGAAAGTTACTATTGAAGGCATTCCCAACAGTATTTACTCGCAGGGAATAGTTAAAAGAAGACTGTTTGAAGAGGCGGAAAGACTTTTCAGACAGGATAACAATGGAGTTTCTGCAACTAGCTTCTTTACAAATGAAAAGTTTGCCTTGGTGGTTGATCTTAGAGCTATTAACGACAATGAATTATACGGACATGGAACCAAACTTCTGTCAACCCAATCTGGAATCATGCTGGAAATTACTAAAAAAGCAACAACTGTAAACCTTAACTGCCATATCTTCATTCTTTCAGATGGAGTTCTAAAGGTCCAAGCTGGTGAATTCCGGGGAGTCGCTTACTAAACGTTCGCCGTAAATAAATGAACCCCTTCAATATGATAATAGTTGGAATGACGGGGTGTGGAAAAACACATTACCTTCTTGAAATGATAGAAGAAAAACATGAAAAACAGTTTGAAAACATATTTTTAATTTGTCCAACTTTTGAGTGGAACAAAACCTACTTAAACTGGAAACATCTAAATGATCCAAATTTCTTTGTTATCCCTTGTGATCAGGATCAAACAGATGAGCTTCTAAAATTTGTTGTAAACTTTTGTAAAGGAAGTCCATCACTAATTATACTTGATGATTGTGCATCAGGACAGTCAGTAAAAAACCGAACCAGTGAGTTAGTAAAACTTGGGTTTGGAGCAAGACATATGCATATCAGCACAATAGTAATCACACAACAACTTACGAGTATAGCAAAACCATTTCGAGAAAATATATCCAAGCTAGTGTCTTTTTACAATCCAAACAGAAAAGATATGCAAGTTATTTTGGATGACTATTTAGACGTTGGTAAGGAAGAAGAAAAAAAAATTAAAGAAACATTAAAAGAAAAAAAATACAGTAGATTAGAGATTAATTTAATACATCCTTACAATCATGAAATACTGACAACGAAAGAAAATTAACACCATACAAATCATATGTTAAAAAAAACATATGATTTTTTTAAAATAAATGAGTCTTTTAAGAATATTCATGGAAAAAAACAGTGAACAAGAAACCATTGTTAAATTTGATGAACCTCTAGTTATTGAAAACAATACAATGACCGTAAAGTGTGCAAGTGTGTTTTGGGATTTCAACAATATTACAGATCCCATTTTCATCGTAAATGGCTCCAAAAAATTATGGTTCAAAGAAGGTTATTGGACTGCCAACATGATTGTTGAAAAACTAAAGGAAGTAAATGCAAAAGCAGAGCTAGTGCATTATTCACAAAAAATTAAAATTACACCAACAGAAATCCTCTCCCTAGAAAAACTGGCTCCAATACTTGGATTCTCTAAAACACGAATGATTATTCCAAAAGCAAGCAGTTGGACTTCTAACACATCTGTTAACGTTAACCTTGGTTTAAAATATATTAACATTGAGTGTAACGCGGTTAACAAAAACAAAACATCATTTCAAGGTCAGCGGGATGGCTCCATCGCAATTCTTCCAATTACAACCACCCAGTCATTAAAGGGTACCGTTTCCCACTACGATAACATCAATAGTAAAACCAAATTAAACGACGGTATTTACAACGAGCTAAAGTTTTCGGTGAGTCATGAGATTGGTGATATATTATTAGAAATAGTGATAAAATAAAATAATGGCATTAAATTACGGTTTTGAAAAAACAAATGTATTAAGTAGTACCGGTAAAAAAACACTGTTGTACACATTAAGATATCCAAAAACGGTGTTAAACACAGCTGTTTACCCAGTAAGACCAAGTTCGCTGGGTTACAAATACATAACAACAAATGGGTTAACCTTAAAGTCAACAATTACCTTTTCATCCCATTCCTTTTCCACTTCAACAGGAAATGACATAAATAGTGGTGTTATTGCTTACTCATTTGAATTTATAGACAAAAAGGGAAATTTCTCGTATTTTTTCATTGAGGATTTAAATGTTAAAAAACTAAAAGTACCAAAAGCCGGAAGCAAATACAACATACTATCTTTAAACAAAACCTATTCATTCTCAGAAGTATTAAAAACAAATGACTTATCAGGTTACGTTATGTTTTCAGTATTCATTACACAAAAATCAGGAATGTTATCAGAAGACACATCTGATCTAGAACTTTTTATAACTTTTTAAAAAATAATACTATAATAAATGGGTGATACTAAAAATAAAGTAATTCAAGATTTATACAATGCCGCGTTAGTTACCGCAGGAGCCGTAGCAGTAAGTATGGTTTCCAAGCGTTTAGCAGGCCAACCTTTAGCTGCGCCAGCAAGTTTAAAGGAAGCCGCAAAGTTAGCTGTTGCTGTTGCAGTTGGTGGTTTTTTGGTAAAGAAAGGTCAGTCTGCTGGGTATATTCCTAAAAATTTAAAAACATAAATAAATGGCATCAATGGTTATAGGAGGATTGTTTAATACGATCGCCTTTGCAGGAGCCGGTTATTTGTTCTCAACATTTAACAAAACAGATTACCAAGAAGAAACCAAAAGACACAATCTTGCAACGGAAAAACTCCAAAAAGACAAAGAAAAATTTAATGAGAAAGAAGTGGCAAGAAAGGCTAAAGAAAAAAGGTTACAAGAAGAGCTTTACAATGCAAAAAGTGACATAAAAGAAACAAACAAGGCATTAGCAGAATTAAAAAGAATCCGTGACGAACAAAATATTCCACCACCGCGGTTAGAAGACTATTACCAACCATCAGATGAGATGAAAAAATATCAAACCATGGCAATTGGTATAGCAGGTGGAGTTGGTGGCTTGTTACTACATGTATTGTAAATTTTAAATTCCTATTCTTTTTGAATAGGAAATTACAACCAAATTTTATAGTTCACTAACAGTTCCACAACTTTCTACAAAATGGTTTTCTCCTTCTGACTGGTCGGAATTTAACCAATCTTCTAAGTCACTATCTAATTCTTCGTCATTTTCATCATCCAAAATGACGTACGCTCCGTTATCAGGATCCCATAACGCACGGTCTCCAAACCTTTCAAAGATTTCACCTAATGAACTAAACCAAAATGTGTTTTCTTCACAAAAGTCAATAACCATGTACCCATCCCTGCTCCTGTATTGTAGTTCTTCACTACAAACTTCACCCCAGCTTTCATCAATAAGGTTTATTTCAAAGTCATTCATTTGTCTTTCAAATTCTTCTGTTTCATCTAGGTAATCACCATAGTCTTCATCAAATTCGGTTTCGGTTTCATAACTTTCGTCTATTTCAAATTCGTGTTCGTAATTAATCATATCTCTCTTTATTATATACTTCAAATAAAAAAGTTTCTGATTTTCTATAAGGTAAGTTAAGCATAATTAACAAGGTAATCCCAGTATTCAAGACAATAAAATTCGTTAAAGTTTTTTTGGTCGTATTTACTGTACATCAACCAAAGACGGTATCCTTTGTCACTGCCGTCTGTAAGTTTAAATATAAGTTTGCCAATGTCAAACCAGGTTTTAGATCTAAATTCACACCCCGCGGCAAAATTTAAATTTTC
Source organism: Paragorgia papillata (assembly GCA_035771165.1). NCBI lineage: Eukaryota > Metazoa > Cnidaria > Anthozoa > Scleralcyonacea > Coralliidae > Paragorgia > Paragorgia papillata. Next base: position 1,110,639 of record JAWNZC010000086.1, on the reverse strand, counting down.
ATTAACTAACATACTTTATTTATAGTTTTCCTTTACGGTTAAGGGAATCAACTATATCAAAACAACCTGCGTTGCATAGTTCGTTAAAAAGTTTCTTTTTTTCTACTTTTGGTTTTAGTTTTTTTCGTTGTTCTGCTGTTACCTTAAAATACCTTGGTGTACAACCAGCGTTGTCAAATGATCTTAAGTAATTAGTTGTTTTTTCTAACCAAAGTGGGTCGTTGTTAAGGTAAGGTTTAATGTTTGTTGCTCTTGGGTTTGGTTTTTCTTTTTCATCGCTGTTATGCCAGCTAATAATGCTGTTAATATCGCAGTTAAACCTAAAACACTGGCGTTTCCATGTTGAGGTAAAAATGTTTCTTAATTCTCTGTCTTTAATCCGCTTACAAATTTCTGGAAGTACGTGGTCGTCTTTTCCTTGCGACATGGTATACACCGCGGAACAAAGGTTGTTAAGTGCTGTGTTGTTTCGCATTCTTCGGATTGAAAGTTTAGGAATAATGGTGTTGTACACAAAGTTTCTTACGTCTTCTACTATTTGGTTTTTACTTGGGTTGTACGTTGTTCCACCGTCTTCGTAAATCATTGGTACAAGTAATCTTATTGCGTAAAATTTAACTTGTTTTTTAAAATATTCCCATTTTTTATCGCAAACTTCTTTGTTGTACCTTGCGTGTTGTTGGGAAAAACGGTGCCAAATTTCATGTCCTTCTTTACTACCATTAGAACAGTTATGAATAACACAACCAATTGTGTACCAGGATTTCGAATAGGTTTCGGCACGCTTTACTGAAAGTTGGGTCAAGTAAAAGTTTAAAGTGTTCATATCTCTTTTATTATATTAAAAATTTCCAGTAACTGAATGGCAGCAAAACTTTGCTATAAGAGTGACCAAATGACCACTTTTTTGCAGGTGGTTCTTCAAAACTAATTAGTGAACTAATGTTGGTTTTTCCAAGTTTTATTGTACAAAACTGTTTTTGACGCTCAACTAAATGGCTAATTAGTAAAATAAGGTCTTGGTCTGCTTTACTAAAAACGTACTGTTGCAAAATGTTATGCCCTAATTCATCTAAAGATTGTAGCTCGTTTGTTTTTGGAAAATATAAAAAAAACCGGTTTTCAAATTCTTTAAGTGGTGGGACTTTAAGTTTTATATTCCTAATTGGGGTTTCAAAATTTATGGTAATTCTTTTTTGTTTGGAAAAGTAAGATACGTTTACTGTGTGGTGTGGTAAATTAGGTCTTTTTTTAAGTTCGGTTATGTGTTCGGTTAAACAGGAAAATTTTTTTGCTTCGTTTAACAACATTTTAAACAAAGGAGTTAACGCTAAAGAAATGGTTTTGTTTGGGTATTTTTGCATTACTTCAACAAAAGCATAAATCTTTTTAAGTAAATAATTTGGAATAAAAATATTTCCTAAAAGTTTGTTCTTAAAATTTCTAAAAATAGGCATCTTTTTTTGAAGCATTAGGTCTTGTAATATATAAATTTTTCTAATAATTATATTTTTTCTACATATTTTTTAATGTTTCCTTTTTTGTACTCTTCTTCGTATTCCTTAAAATTGTAGTTGTCATCAATGGCAAGGGTAAATTCACTTTTAAAGAAATGGCAGGCTATTTTTTCGTTATGGAAGTACCTTTCATATATAGCTCTTTTTTCTAACCAGTTTGGTTCAAAAAAGTTTTCCCATGTTTCAATAGAAAACTGGTATGAAAAAAAGTTTTTGTCCTCCTTTTCTGCGTAGTTTGCCCAAAGATCGTGCACAAACACGCATCCATCCGATAACTTACACAAAAGTTCACCATCATTCATCCATATTCTGGTTCCAAACATGTACCGCCTTTTGTCTCTAATACTATAATGTCTTAACCACACTTCAAAAGTGCATTCATCACTGTAGTTTTCACCACACATTCTAAGTGAAAATTTTTTCCAAAGGTAAAACAGCCTTTCTTTTATGTCATTGCTTTCGTTGTATGCCATTCTGCTTAAAATTGTTACACAGCTAACCCAGTTTTTGTAGGTAAAGTCACCGGTAAAAACAGCTTTTTCGTTGGTTTGTATTGACGAGTAATCAGGGTTTTGCCTTGTTCTTACAATTGTTCCTTTTTTTGGTTTTGGTATTCTTTTCTTTCGAACGGGTGGTGCTATAGGACAGGTTTCTTCAAGAACTAATCCACAGTCTGCACAAAAAATTTGGTAATCATCACTACTTGCTTTCCGTGAGTGTAAGCAGTTTTCAAAAGTGTCGGTACTTTCAATGGTTTGTGGTTTTTCTTTTGGTGGTTTGTGGTAATTGCAAAATTTGGAAAAACATTTATTACCACAGGATTCGCCTACCCGTTTTCCTCTTGTTAGTTTGTGTTGGCAAAAGTTTTGGGTTTCTTTTTCTTTTAATGGTTTTTCTTTTGGCGGTTTTTTCTTTGGCCGTTTAGCTAGTCGTTGGCGACGCTTTCTAAGTTTATCGTTGGTCGTTTTTTCTTCCGGTGTTGGTTTGGTGGTTAAAGTTTTTTAAGCTAGTCGTTGTTTAGCCTTTTTTAATCTTTCTTTTTCTCTTTTTTCTTCCATTATCCCTTTATTATATGTATTTTTTCTTTACACTTTTTTTAAAAAAATGTGTCCCAAAAATGTGTCCCCTTTTAAGCTAATACACCCCCTCCCTGTAAAATTTTATGGGTGGTCATTATTTTTTTGTTTATGCTTATTATATCACTTGTTTCTAAAAATCCGCTAATCACCTTAATATCGTAAATCTCTCCCGTAAAAGGTTTTGATAACGGTCCGGTGGTTCCTGTAAACCTATCATTCACAAATATTGTACTACATGTTTCACCAATGGTTTTAGGATTTGCAAAAAAATCTGAATCTGTTGACTTTACACCATTTATGAAAACACAGCTTCCGCTTAATAACCAATGACATGAAATTATATGTTTATCAAAAATGCTAACACCACTTTGAATTGTACAGTTGTACTCCTTCGTAGGAAATCCACCTCCGTACGAAAGTTGGTTTGTTGTTCCAGTTTTATATCCAATAAATTTATCGTAGCCGCCATTATCGTTACCAATAATGTATGCCCATTTTCCAGAATTGTTGGTATCACCAATAACACGTACCACAATGAAAACTGAAACATTAATGGTAACCATTTCCGGACATTTAAATATCATAAAACACTTTCTGGTATTTTGAATAAAATCTAATACGGGTATTGGTCCTCTGTTGTACACACTTTGAAAAAGTGAATATTTATTGTCTTGTACTCTGCCAACTCTAACACCTTTATCGGCTTGTCCGGATTTTACAGCTTTTAACATGTTAACATCAAAAACAGTTTTGTACAGCGGTTGTTTTGGTTTTGGTTTTTGTTTACATTGACATGCTTCATAACCATAATGTATGCTCATTTTTTATTTATACTTAAAAGACGGAATCCAAACTTTGGCATACGGCCACTGGAAAACCAAAACGGAGTAAAGCGGAAGCGGAAGCGGAACCGAGTAAACCTTTTAAATAATTACTGGGACACTTTTTCGGAAATAAGGGGAATCCCCGGGAAAATATGAATTTAAAAAAATTCATATTTTTTTCAACAAAATGGGAGCCGGTTCTTAAAATAGTGGGAACCAGTTTCAACCGGTTCTAACCGGTTCTTAAAATAATGGAAAACGGATGGGTTTTAAAAAGTCGGGTTTGAACATACACTTATACACTACTTATACCCTTACTTGAAACTGTCAAGCTATTATTACACTGACCAACACCTTTTAGAAATTAAAAAAAACCAATAGAATTAGACAACAATAACGTAAAAGTTTTGATGTAAGAAAAAGCTTATTTGGAATAGCTGACATGTGCTGTTAGCACGGTCCCTCTCACCAATAGTTAAGCTAAGTTAGATGGCGTTAGTAGTTGAATGGGTGACCAGATTCTGTCATTTTTTCCCTTCTGTAAAATGAACATCTACAATTATGGCCAAAAGTAAAGAGGACAGCTCATGTTTTTGCAACTTTTCTGTTAGTCATATTTTCATTCTACCATATTTCCTTATTACTGTTTCCTTCCCCCCCCCCCCCCCCTTTTTCAATGTTCAAATGATATTATGAAACTTCAACAGAATGTGATGAGTTTTTATCTAAATTAATTCATTTTCAACATTGAAGAGGGGGAGAGCGAGCCATCAAAGTTTTAAGAAATTTAAGGCAGGTGTCGTACAACATTTCACCATGATTGTAGGTCTTAGTTGTGATCCGTGGTCTGTACTGTGTTGTATGGTGACTGCTTGAAGCACCTTTGATATGCCATTTGTAAATTTGTAATGCGCATTTGATCATATTTGATCATTGCACAATAGAATTATTAAATCATTATTATCTAGTCTTCCAGGTAAATTTATTTGTGAGTGAAAAAATACTAACGATGATATAAAACTACTTACTGTCATGATGTTCCTGTCTTCCACTAGCATTGTTTGTTAGCTGGTTACTGGGACTTGGTTAGCCATTTAAATGTGCAACTGCAGAAATTATAAAAACAGAAGAATAAAATCACGCACATGGATAACATTGAGTAAAAGGAGAATATCACATAAAACTGTTTATTTCATTAACGTTGACCTTGATCTATGGAAAGCACATTCGTGTCAGGTTTCCCATGACCAGCACACTACTGTACATGATTCGCATCAAATATTAAAATGGAAACTATACTTACTACTGCACTGACGCTGATGGATAATGCAACCAACACTCTTTTGTGTACAATTAACCAATGAAATGTGTTGGCTACTTACGCCATAGTTAGAATGACTGAATATATCTTATGTAAATATTAACAAATTTCACTCTTAGTTACTTTAAGAAATTGCAGCTTGATGTCAGTAATAATTGTCAGTTGTTTGCTGTAAAAGCTGTGTTAGTTAGTAATACTGAGAAAAACTGACGTCTAAGCGTATGTATGTATACTCATGGCTAGTAGGTTGTGAAGACAATATTTGACCAACTGTAGACAGTATGGAGCATACTGTAGTAAATCTTGCTGCTACTGCCAACAATGTGGTTAATATAGAAGTTGAAAAAGGAATGTTACTGTCTTCATCTAAATTAATTAAAATCACAATTAGAACAATTTACAGTTAACATTCATTCTGGCTAGTACTTGATGGTTTATATTTCAAAAAGGACATAACAGGTTACTGCATATGATTTCTCATACAGGAACAGCACTACAATGTCTATACTGACAGAAACAACAGGATAAGAAAGTTTATGGCATAGAAACTAAACAATTAATCCAAAAAATTATATAAAAGAAAAAGATCTTGAACAATAACTAAAAAAAGGGGCAGAGTTACATGTACCCTCTGAAAATTGACACTACGTAAAACAAATGTGACACATAACCTGATATATTGTAGAATGAAAGATCAAATGGCACTTAAATTAAGTATTATAATAGAATTGTCTGTCAATTTACCCATACTTGTATGAACATGGCCTTAGAATTAACTAAAACATGAAGTAATAGTGGCTTGGGCCTATGTCAACCTGTCTCATCTAGGTATATGAAGCAGGCTAATACTGATACTGTATATGCAATTGGGCTCATACTGATCGATACTGTATATGCAACTAGCCTCATATTGATACTGTACATGTACTGTACGCAGGCTCGTATTGATACTGTCCATGTAAGGCAGGCTCGTATTGATTACTGTACATGTTATTAATAGGCCTAAGAAACCATAAAGTTATTAATAGTGTGGCTCTGTGGGTAAGTCTGTATATATGTAATTATTAATAAACAAGCAATTACAATGAACAAGAACCAGAAAAGTACATTTGTGTTGATGCATGTATCAAAGTTATTGTATCATCATTACTTGTTACTATCATCTACTGTAGTGTACACTACCATATAATTTTTGACAATTAGACTGATGCCAATAACTGAAAAAAACCCAGGCCAAAATAGCATTTGTGCACATGCAAATTAAATTATACATGTGACTTGAATCCTCAGGATTACATAACAAATGATGAGGTATATGTATAGTCTGGCAAAGTCAACAAGTACACTTTTTTAAGACTGTTATAAGGTCACACAGTACTGTAAATGTTATTAAACACATATAACTATGTAAACCAGAACAAAAATATTACACGTCGTGATGTTGGTGCAGCTTGCTAGACACATACAATTAAAATGAACCAAATATTGTTTTTTCTCAGCCTATTTATTCATTGTAGAAGTCTCAAAGAAACAATTAGAAAATATTTAAAATATTATGTATATTAAAAGTATCGAGACTCTAGCACCATGCCACAAATAGAAAATAATTTGCACTGTTTACATTCCTTACATTATAAAATTTGGCTATCTCTCTCTCGTCTTTGTAAGGCACTGACTGGCAAATTTGTCGACCATTGTAAATTTGTAATCACGTCGATAATTTACTTACTGTAATAGAGAAACTACAAACTTTGAACTGTCAAATACTATGAATATCCCCTTTGCCTATTATTGTACTTTATGTGCATACGGAAGTCCAAACGCACGTTGTTGGCCTGAGATACCTTGTTGAAATTCACAAAGAATCGAAAATCTAAGCTTAAACATCCAAAACCAGAATGAACAATTCATCTACTTACTATCATGTTGCTCCTGGCTAACAGTAGTTTTGACAGTTCGAGTCCAGCTCATTAACTCATTAACACCTGTTAAAAACACAAAGAAAATACATGTACTGTACATATACATCAATAACGTTCAGTATAAGGATAATTAAACATACACAACACAAACAATTTTATTTTATTTACTGTGGTAACATTTAATATTTACAATTACGCTTTGAGACTTCATTTACAATTTCTAGATGAGGTACTGTAGTCTGCTTTTATAATCTCTAGATCAGGTTTCGATCTGTACTCTAGAAAAAGTTAACTGATCAGTTTGCATCAAATTAATAAATCACGAAAGCATAATTAGCGGTACACTGCTCTTGTTAGATATTTGACTCAATGTTCATCATAGCTGGAGGCACATAAGTTATTTTTTTATTATCTGTATACCTATTTTGGTAACTGAACGCATCCAAGCATAAAAAAGAATATGCATTGGAAGCATAAATTTTTTTGACAAATAATTCAAATATTATAATATAACTGTATCAGTGTGTTTAAAATAATATTTGGTGTGACGTATTAAAACTGCTGTACTTACTATCACATTGCCTCTGTCTAGTACGAGTATTTCTCCACTATGGTGTTCCAGATATACCCTTACTTGAAACTGTCAAGCTATTATTACACTGACCAACACCTTTTAGAAATTAAAAAAAACAATAGAATTAGACACATAGACAACAATAACGTAAAAGTTTTGATGTAAGAAAAAGCTTATTTGGAATAGCTGACATGTGCTGTTAGCATGGTCCCTCTCACCAATAGTTAAGCTAAGTTAGATGGGGTTAGTAGTTGAATGGGATTTTTCTCCTTCTGTAAAATGAACATCTACAATCATGGCCAAAAGTAAAGAGGACAGCTCATGTTTTTGCAACTTTTCTGTTAGTCATATTTTCATTCTACCATATTTCCTTATGACTGTTTCCTTTCCCCCCCCCCCCCCCTTTTCAATGTTCAAATGATATTATGAAACTTCAACAGAATGTGATGAGTTTTTATCTAAATTAATTCATTTTTAACATTGAAGAGGGGGAGAGCGAGCCATCAAAGTTTTAAGAAATTTAAGGCAGGTGTCGTACAACATTTCACCATGATTGTAGGTCTTAGTTGTGATCCGTGGTCTGTACTGTGTTGTATGGTGACTGCTTGAAGCACCTTTGATATGCCATTTGTAAATTTGTAATGCGCATTTGATCATTGCACAATAGAATTATTAAATCATTATTATCTAGTCTTCCAGGTAAATTTCTTTGTGAGTGAAAAAATACTAACGATGATATAAAACTACTTACTGTCATGATGTTCCTGTCTTCCACTAGCATTGTTTGTTAGCTGGTTACTGGGACTTGGTTAGCCATTTAAATGTGCAACTGCAGAAATTATAAAAACAGAAGAATAAAATCACGCACATGGATAACATTGAGTAAAAGGAGAATATCACATAAAACTGTTTATTTCATTAACGTTGACCTTGATCTATGGAAAGCACATTCGTGTCAGGTTTCCCATGACCAGCACACTACTGTACATGATTCGCATCAAATATTAAAATGGAAACTATACTTACTACTGCACTGACGCTGATGGATAATGCAACCAACACTCTTTTGTGTACAATTAACCAATGAAATGTGTTGGCTACTTACGCCATAGTTAGAATGACTGAATATATCTTATGTAAATATTAACAAATTTCACTCTTAGTTACTTTAAGAAATTGCAGCTTGATGTCAGTGATAATTGTCATTTGTTTGCTGTACAAGCTGTCTTAGTTAGTTATACTGAGAAAAACTGAGCTCTAAGCGTATGTATGTATACTCACGGCTAGTAGGTTGTGAAGAGAATATTTGATGAACTGTGGACAGTATGGAGAATGCTGTAGTAAACGTTGGTGCTACTGCCAACAATGTACTTAATATAGAAGCTGAAAAAGGAACATGACTGTCTTCATCTAAATTAATTAAAATCACTATTAGAACAATTTACACTTAACATTCATTCTGGCTAGTACCTGATGGTTTATATTTCAAAAAAGACATAACAGGTTACTGCATATGATTTCTCATACAGGAACAGCACTACAATGTCTATACTGATAGAAACAACAGGATAAGAAAGTTTATGGCATACAAACTAAACAATTAATCCAAAAAATTATATAAAAGAAAAAGATCTTGAACAATAACTAAAAAAAGAGGCAGAGTTACATGTACCCTCTGAAAATTGACACTACGTAAAACAAATGTGACACATAAGCTGATATATTGTAGAATGAAAGATCAAATGGCACTTAAATTAAGTATTGTAATAGAATTGTCTGTCAATTTACCCATACTGGTATGAACATGGCCTTAGAATTAACTAAAACATGAAGTAATAGTGGCCTGGGCCTATGTCAACGTGTCCCATCTAGGTATATGAAGCAACCTCATACTGATACTGTATACGCAACTGGACTCATATTGATCGATACTGTATATGCAACCAGCCTCATATTGATACTGTACATGTACTGTAGCCGGGCTCGTATTGATACTGTCCATCTAAGGGAGGCTCGTATTGATTACTGTACATGTTATTAATAGGCCTAAGAAAGGATAAAGTTATTAATAGTGTGGCTCTGTGCGTAAGTCTGTATATATGTAATTATTAATAAACAAGGAATTACAATGAACGACAACCAGAAAAGTACATTTGTGTTTATGCATCTATCAAAGTTATTGTATCATCATTACTTGTTACTATCATGTACTGTAGTGTACACTAGCATATAATTTTTGACAATTACACTGATGCCCATAACTGCAAAAAAAAAACAGGCCAAAATAGCATTTGTGCACATGCAAATTAAATTATACATGCGACTTGAATTCTCAGCATTACATAACAAATGATGACGTATATGTATAGTCTGACAAAGTCAACAAGTACACTTTTTTAAGACTGTTATAAGGTCACACGGTACTGTAAATGTTATTAAACACATATAACTATGTAAACTAGAACAAAAATATTACACATCCTGATGTTGGTGCAGCGTGCTAGACACATACAATTAAAATGAACGAAATATTGTTTTTTCTCAGCCTATTTATTCATTGTAGAAGTCTCAAAGAAACAATTAGAAAATATTTAAAATATTATGTATATTAAAAGTATCGAGACTCTAGCACCATGCCACAAATAGCAAATAATTTGCACTGTTTACATTCCTTACATTATAAAATTTGGCTACCTCTCTCTCGTCTTTGTAAGGCACTGACTGGCAAATTTGTCGACCATTGTAAATTTGTAATCACGTCCATAATTTACTTACTGTAATGGACAAACTACAAACTTTGAACTGTCAAATACTCTGAATATCCCCTTCGCCTCTTATTGTACTTTATGTACATACTTGGCTGTCGGGTAATAGTATTAATTATTTTGTTTATCCCTGGGCTCATTAATAACATGTACAATATCAATATTGGCTAGGTACATGCACAGTATTAATACAACGTCAGTTACATGTACATATACAGTATGAATATGAGTCTGGCCAGATGGAAAATATTAATACAAGTACCTGGATTTTATATAAGCTTGAATATCTGAGTAATTTGAGAATATCTCTTTTCATTATTGTCAATGAAAAACTGTAACTGACGTTGTTTAGTACACTTGCTAGACTAGCTCAGGTTAATAATAATAATAATAATATTATAATAATAATAATATTTTACTGTCACACCTGTATATATAATTCAATTAGCATATACAGATTGCTATTTTCACCTGGTTTTACAGTTCTCGTCATGACTGTAATTCTCAAATATTATAGAGAAGCTTTTGCAGTACGTGATAGTAACAATGAATCATACATTGATACATACATTAACACATGAATGTATTTTTGTAACGTGATTGTAATTCCATGTACATGCACTTGGCTAATGTAATGTATTATTAAGCGTGATATAATGTATTATACACACTAGGTAATATAATGATTATTAGACGTACATAACAATTAACAGCGTCGTTGATAAAATTAAAAACATTTGAGGAGCCTTGATGAATACGAGTCTGGCCAGATGGAAAATATTAATAGAAGTAGCTGGATTTTATATAAGCTTGAATATCTGAGTAATTTGAGAATATGTCTTCTCATTATTGTCTATGCAAAACTGTAACTGACCTTCTGGCTTACATAGCTACATTACATACCCATGTTTATTGCAATATCGTTAATTTACAAACGCATCTATTACAATACTGAATTTCGTTGCTAAAATTTTGGCTAAGGTACTAAGTTAGATGGAATGTCATTCATCAGTGACGTCAGGTAGAACAGAAATCTCCTACACGAACGAGTTACATGCTTTTAACTATGCAAATTCTATCGTACTTAACTGCCAATATATTAGTGTTGCATGTCAATTGTATAGCAATGGGAATAATCAAGATAGCTCTATGAAGACTTACGGTATCCTGAGGCACTTCAATTCTGTCGTAAAACTATATTTGGAAGTCTAAATAACTTGTTTGTGAATGTTCGGCCCGTTGGTATTACTTATAATCTCCATCCAACAACGTTTTGTCTGGCCAATTTAGCTCTGTCCTTTTGAACGAAAATGGCGGTAATGAACGAATGAGCCCGCGATATTTCGGTTAACCCAGCCAATTATGGCTGAGTACTTCAAGTAGCTTTACTTAATTTTGTTATGCCAGCGGCCCGTTCCTCGGTTTTTGCTATTCGTTTTGGCATAGTCTGTCGTTATGTATAATGATATATGACATACAACCAAACAAACATAGTTCTATGATGCATAGTATCACACACGTTTTTTCTTTTACTAATTCCCTACCCGTATACCGCAACACAGAACCACAACCTCCACAAACCCTAACCCCAACAAATCCCCGGTGTCCCTAAACCTAATCACAACCCTATGCAAAAATTACCCATCTCTAGGATTTTTAGCTTTATGTTTTTTAGTTTAACATCCCCCATAGCTATTGCGTGCCGAAGCTGAGTATGAACATTCTGTACGTCCACGTCCATCGTTATTCTCTTCTGAAGAGGTAAGGAGCATTTCTTTAATGAATTGTAATCAGAAACAGCTGAGCAGCAGACTGTGTAATTTATGTTTGCTTGTTATAATTACAGACCTTTTTATGTATAATATGTATATTATATATATACATTTGAAACATTCATTATATGTGTATATATATATCCCCGTTTTTAAAAATTTTTTCGAGTACTTGAATCAGTTGCATGACGTTAGATGGGCGGAACCATAGCAGGCGCGATATTAGCACGAACGGAAATGACGTTTCATACGCTTAGATACCCTTTGGCTATGACGCAAGCTGTATCACTTTTTGTTAACATTTTGTTAAACTTATGTTATATGACATATTACACTAGATTACATTACATTACATTACATTGCGTTACATTACGTTACATTACGTTATATTACATTACGTTACATTACGTTACACTACGTTACATTACATCACATTACCTTACCTTACATCAGCGGCGGCGCGAAGCGTAAATTTTTTGGTGTTAGTTGTGGTATATAATGTAGGGCGGTCTGGGGGTATCCACCCCCAGAAAATTTTGAAATCTAGAGGCCCTGAAATGCTATTTCCAGCATTCTACAGAAGATATTCTTTAAAAAATCAAGCGAGATGAAGATCTAAATGTTAAGCATTTTACGCAGTTCGATGACTTGACGACCAAATTAACGGAAACATCCATTGAATTTTATCTGTCTGAGAATATGACGGAACTAATAATATTGTAGCGGTACATTTCTTATATTCAAACGGCAAACGGTAAGTCTACTTTAAAGATATTTCGTTTTTAAAATTGTGGGATTGTTGGAAATACAAACCAGGCACAACTCAGAAACATAATGGCAATGCATAACAAACTTGTTCACTGTTCTCTTACTTAGTTTTTAAGTTTCCACTTTACAGTTGTGAGTCGATAGTAAAGAAAAAAGTTTTGAAACATCCCAGCGATGGCCACACGCCTCGCCACCGCAACGCCATCTTAGCGATACTGATGCGCTGCACGTGTGAATACAGTAGCTTGCGTGATGCGCCGAAAATACATATGATCAGCGTAACGTCTGGCTGGTTTTGCGAACGCAGGCGCCCAAGGTATTAGAATTGCAAAACTAATAGCTTGTAAGATTGCGTTGTTAGATATACAAATATTCGCATCGTTCTTACCTTTGAAGGAGGACTTATGCCTTTTTTTTGTTAAATATGGATTCAAGAAGATTTTCCTTTCGTCAGATAAATTCTAGTCACCATATCAAAGTTTCAAAATTGTTATAAATAATTGCTCTTTGTTTCCATATTATTGAAGTGTTGAACTCCAGTGTTGGGAGCTTTTCCTTGTGAAATAGGCGATACTACATGGATGATTTATATATGAGATGTTATATATTGTTAATGTAATCAAGCGAAAAGAATTGCAGACTTCTCGCTGCGGAATAAAAGCAGTTTTAAATCGAAATAGTAAAGCGTCTGACTTTAAAATATAAATATTGTACCACCTGTGGTGAAATTTAACACGGAAAATCCGCGTTTCTTGTCAAGCCAAGGTATTAGTTTTGAGATTCTAATACCTTGAGGTCTAAGCCTTTCAAACACTTGTCGCTAAAGTCGCTAAGGTTGTTGCGGGCATGAGCGAGGACGGTACGGTACTGCGGAATTGAAATCAAACAATCAAAAACAAAGATGTTGTTTTCTTCAATCCGTCTCTGTTCTTGGAATAATTATATTATTTTACAATTCATTTCAATCTGGAGAAAAAAATGTATTAGACTAATACCTTTAATACTTCAGCGTGCCGCCCCTGCGTTACATTATATCATATTATACTATATTAGGATATTTTGCGACGCCCGACTTTACCGCCAACGCAAAAGGACTTTTTAGACACGATCCTCCATTTTTTAGCTAGCATACATGACCCAGGACAGTTACTGAAATTACGTTAAGTCTTGTAGAAGCGTATTTCAAGATCGCCCACGCATTAAAGAAGTGTTGTCGCACTAGGTCCATCAACTATGATAGCTTAGAAAAATAAGCTTTAATTAGATGAAGGGTAACGAGATATTTCCACTAACGATTGTGCTAGAAACAGAGCCGACAGGTCCTTAGGCAGTCTATAGAGATATAGTATACGCTATTCATCAAATGACTTACTTTACATTTGAGAGTTAAACACCTGTATATAAAGTTATTTATATGAACGTATCAACGAAAACTCTCCTAGTCTATACCCAAGCTCTTATAAGTACCGTATTAACACGTAATTACAGAAATTGCTATTTTATATCCGATATATCGTTTCACTAAGGCGATTTAGCGAGAATAAAACATTCAACTAAGCTAATTTAAGTTTCAATGAATGGGTTGCAAACGCAAACAGCTATGTGCTTTTACATAGCCTATTACTCTTGTCTTAAACTTTACAATTGTACAAGTATGAATAAAAATGCCTAGGGAAAATGGATAAACTTAAACATGTTTAGCCTTAGATAACGTGTATTTCGAGACCGCCCATACATGAATTACATCAAAGACCATGACAAGACCGTAATTCTCTAATTAGATAAACGCTAACCGGATATTTTTGCTAAATCTTCTGTTCGCGACGACAGTCTGAAGAGTACCTTAGGCAATCTATAAACAAAACGAAAATAAAATCGTTTAAATATCGTTCAAAAAGTTTCGTCTTTCTATGATAGCCCAATTGCAAAATGCGTTTCAAAAACGTTATTAAAACGTTTGGATTAAGCTTATGAAAAATACTTTTACCAGGAATACATTAGGCGTAGCCGTCAGTGTTTCAGAATGTATACGTAACGTATAATTAAGCCGTCGGTTTATTCCAACTTTCAGCTAATGGTCAGTTAATGCAGCCTCTCATCTATATATGTTGCAACCGCTAAAAGCGTTTCTATTATCTAAAGTCTTTCACCGGGTAGACTAGTAAATTTATCTTAAACATAACGCGTACTGTATGATGTCTTTAGCAAAAAGCAACGAAAAAAATATATAAAAAATTCAAATGCTTTCTTAGCGTAAAATATATCTTTCTATATTTCATATTAATAAGCGTTAGATATTCTTAGTTAATGAGAAACTAGTGTAAATATCTTAACTTTTAGTCAGTATGGGCGGGACCACACACCCAACAGTATCAAGTGGCCATCATTCAGTTTGTCCTCGAAATCAAAAAGCTACCACTGTAAAACTTCAAGGACCAGTAAAAGTTAAAGGTGAGTTTATTTTGTTGCGCATAGAATTTACGTATATTTTTTATATGTAATAAAATAACATAGCTACATAAAAGAGATAGAATTACAGGTTCACGTGCTAAATCGTAAATATATTGAATTGTCATAACCTAAACGGACATTAACCTCGTCTGCCATATGTCGTTTGACAATGTATATAAACATAAGATATAGAATCACACACGTTGCTTTTCGTTATAAGTTTGCTACTACTTATACGTAATAATGACAAACGCCTGTTGGCGAAACTAACTATATTTTGATATAAGCAAGACTTGCTTTAAATAGTAAAGTAAAAGAACCGTGCTGCACGCGTAAGCAGTGTAGAAACAACAAACGGGATATAGTAAAGTTAAGTCATATTACCAAAATGGAGAACATAAGACTCTAACGTGTTTGGACAGACCGTCGTTACTGTAAATAACGCACTGTCTGTAGGTCAAACATATTATACATAAATAGTCATACTTGTATCTTAAAAACTCAAGAAAACGTTCTGCTGTAAGTACTTGTAAATTTTACAACACTGTCAAGACAGACAGTTCAGACAGTGCTTTCATTATGACATATATATTAAGAATTCTTTATTAAACACTAACAAGTTACCAAATAAGATACTGAGCGAATAATGTCATTGCAACATCTAATGTTGAAGACGGTTATCTACACATATGGAATAGTACTGTAATATTGTTAACGCAATTTCATATTGCAAAGCTAGTGTATAATATAACCACCAAACGTTACAACAAGTGAAATAAGCGTTTGCAACACAAATGAAATATAAAATTAACTGTCAACGGTAAATAGCTTTCTCGAAAATTACAGAACAAAAAACAATATCGGAATTGTTATGACAGTAGACGAAACAAGTCAAGAAATGATAGTAAAACTAATAAACCTAATAGTAATCATGTTCTTTGATATTGAAAAATGTATCAGATTTGCCAGAAAATGAAAATATGTTCAAAGTAACTAGACGAAACACGTTAGTGATATGTTGAGCCAAGACGTAATAAAAACTAAATTATTAGCAGAATATTAATGCAACTAAATAGCGAATATAAGAATAAAAATGTATGTAATTGTAACTGGAAACAAGTTTGGAAAAGTAAGAACACTGTCAAACTCTATATTTCATTCACATGTATTCATAGCTAAAACAAGCATTTTTGTCACAATTACTTTCCTTAAAATTTCCATAGATAGAAGTTTCATATTATTATCCATTAACGATCGATGTTATAACGTTTCGAGCCAGCATTATGCAAAAGTAGATGAACCAATTAATGCTTTTATGAAGCAATAATAATGGAACATAGATATATGAATAATTTGAATTAACTTGTTACGGAAACACAATTTAACTTAACATTGTCTTAATGCTTTTATAGATGTCTGAAGTTACGTATAACTGCCAAATAAATATACACGCGCAAACAATCATGTAAGTTCCACTGTTAATTTCATATGCTATTAAAATAATATGTCGTTTGATATTACAAAGTAGAATGTTTAAACGTATTAATCTTCCACCAGGTTTATAATGAACTTAATGTATAAGGTAAATTAGCATAGCAATAATTTTCGCAACCTTACAGAATTATATAACGAAATCGTGTAAACGGGACATGATTGTATTACGTGAAATTGCGTATATAATATGTCAATTGTCGTCTTCTTACAATAAATTACGACAGAAACCGTAATAACAATTGATTCACATTAAATAACACTGTCATTGTTCTTACAAAGTAGCGTAAGAATACGTAAGACCATTAGCATTTTCCAGATCTTAAATTTACAAAGTCAATCGGAATACGATTATGCCCATATACACAGTTACAGTAATCGTTTA
Organism: Paragorgia papillata; assembly: GCA_035771165.1. NCBI lineage: Eukaryota > Metazoa > Cnidaria > Anthozoa > Scleralcyonacea > Coralliidae > Paragorgia > Paragorgia papillata. The sequence goes on along the minus strand of JAWNZC010000086.1, from coordinate 1,093,770 downwards.
TAGTCAGTCCACAAGCACAACACACAAACGCTTACACATGAATAGATACAATTAATCTCAATGTATATATGTATATATTCCCTAATTAGGATTGAAGTCAAGCAAGATATTCTTATGCCAATGGAGTGGCAGGAAAGTCTTTACAGCAACGGTGAGAGAATTAAACGTTATTTAGAGTAAATAATAATCAGTCATGTCCATTACACATATTGTTATCAAATATAAACCTTGTAACAAGTTTTTACAAGCTATTTATACTGTACTAGTAAGCTAATTTAATGTGTGCTGATTACTTAATAAACGAAGCATAAATAAGTGAACAAGACTGGCTTTTGCGTCTTCTGTGAAAACAAGTTTCAGAACGCAAATGCAATTATATCGTTTTTACATGTTCTTGAAAATACTTATTGTAAAACATGTTAAGCCAAATTCCAAATCTATTCAAAATTATTTCGAAACTGACTATAAAGCTTTTATTTCATTAAACGAGTTAGCAAGTATCTGATAAAGTAAAGAGAGCTTTAGCAATCATACCGCCTTGTGAGCCATACAATTACAACTTGCAGGTTTTTAACTTAGCTTCGTTACAAGAAAGACGCCTGCAGTTATGCCAGAGTGTGTTTTCATCCATTATGAGTTCTGGGTCGCATAAATTGCACAAGCTCGTTCCTCCTAAGCACGAATCAAAGTATAACATCAAGAATAAAAGAGTCTTCAACGTTCCATCCGCACGTACCAATCGCTTTAAGCGAACATTTATTCCGACAATGTGTCAATTTTAGTCTTCCTTCTTGATTTTTTTTTTTAACCTTTTGTAAATTTTTAGATTCACTGTATATTCACTGTATAAACTTAATATATGAAACTTGTAAATTACGCAATTCAGCTTTAGGGCTGTAATGTAATTGTTATTAAACATCTATCTATCTATCTGTCTATCTATAGATAATTAAAATGTTAATCGTCTTCAACAATGACTTTTAAACGTTGCGTTCCATAAAAGTTTCACTATTAATTTATAACAAGTTTCAAAACATTTCAAACTCTCTTCAACGTGTTTTAAACCAGTCATGCTTTCTTGAACTACCGTAACACGTTGTCATAGCATCAGATGACTGTACAAGGATATACCTATAGGATGACACCGTCTGAAGTCACTATGTATACGCTATAATTATGTAATTATTTGAAATGATTGAATATGCATTATAAAATGGAAAATAAATTGTATCACGAACACCCTCTCTGAGCATCATATGACAAGTCATACGATATTATATCTAATAGTATCATAATACATAACACTAAAAGCTACCAACTTATAATTTATAAGAGTATATAAATAAATGTAACTTATTCTTAAATTTTAATTTTTTTAATTTTTAAGCATATTCAGTACTGACTATTTCATATATTTTTTCATATTAAATGTGCTAAGTTGCATAAATGGCATTTTCATTAGAAATTGAGCAACTTACGTCGCAAATGGAAAACTTGTCCATAGAGGACAATAGTATGGACACAGATTAAAGTAAGTATAACAGTTATTCAATTATCTTACGAAAAATAAAAATGATACTATATTTTAATACTCATATGTAAGTATTACGTGTATGCGGCCGACACGTATCCAGTCAACTTTACGTATATCTAGAAAAAGCAACAAACAGAAAATCTGGAATTAATAATTAAATGTAGTTTTTCATTTGATACGTTGAATTTTTATTAAATTATTAAATTCCACACCGAAATCATACTTTTATCGCACGAGTTGTGGTTTGTTTTTACATGTATATGCTTCTATATTCCTTCTGTAAAAGAACTAGTTATTTCAATCAAAGATATCTTGCTAGAAAGTATGCAAACGGCGCATGTGCGTTGTTCTGTTCATGTATTTCTAGCTTACGTTAACCATTAAGAAAATGAACATGAGCTATTAAATTGTAATCATGATAATGAGACGAGAATAACTTAAGCAGAAACGCAAGACACAGTTACTTTCTTATTATAAGTATATACATTTAAATAAATTTAAATGGACTAATCCATATATGCAATTATACTACTGTACTAAGTTAAATATAAATACAATAAATCAATTGTCAGTTCAATGAAAACGCCATTCAGCAAATAATTCCTTATGATAATCACTGACGATGTCAATTTGCATGAATAAATATGATTGGAAGCAATCGCAACAAATTTATAACTTGACATATATAACAGACACTAAACTATAAAACGTTGCGTATAATTCCTGATGTGTGTATAAACTGGATACGCCATTTTCCATAGCTAGCAATAAGTCACGGTCATCTTACGTACTAGACGCTATGTCGTATTACGACGTTATAAATTCTCCTGTGTCCGAAAGTTCACTAGCGAAAGCAATTCTTACGTGAAGACATTGACATTATCAATCGCATGGACATTTACTGACAGAATAGTAACACAACCAGAACTGCAACTGTCAGTATTACTATTCTGTAATTAAGCACTGTCATTGTACTTTATGCTCAATGTAATTGTATATAAACGAGTTTGATATCCGCGTAATTAAAATTGCTGTTATCATTTAACATATAAGAAAAATACACAATTATTCTCGAGTTAAGAAACTGTTGGCTTTTATAGCACATTGCATCTTTTGTTGTCTGCTTTATTTCTGTTAAGGAAACAATGAACTTTCATGCATATAAAACTTACTGTATGTTTATTTCAGGGTAAATAAATGTATATTGCTTTGTACTATTTATAATACAACACTTTCATTTTTTTTTTATTTAGACATTAAAGATAACATTCTATTTGTCTGTGTCTGTATATATATTGTAAATAATATTTATATTAAAGTTATATTTCGTTACATTATCGTCTTATTTGTTTTATATTTTTGTTATATGATATTTTTAAAAGATAGCAATAAGCCCAATACCGTATGATACATTTTCATGAAAAAAAGTATAGCAAATAGCTTTGAAAATTGCGAAGTCGACATACCGCAACAAACAGACTTTAGTTTCCGAAACTTAAAATGTCTATAAAGAAATATGAAATATCAAATAGCATACATAATATATCGAACGCCATCTTTCTATAGATAAGTTCATTATACAAACTAAACTTTTTCTAAAGACCATGAAATGTAATAAAGAAACACCGTATATATAATGTGAGATGCAAGATAATACCTTCATTTGTCTGTGACACAGTAATTCATCTAGAATCTTAGTAAACATTTTCATTATATGGCTATGTTAATATTAGCTCGAAAGCGGGAATGACAAGATACTAAGTGCAACATTCATTTTGCGAGATAACAAAATTTTTAAAATACCAGAAACGCACTGCCGTTAGCGGTCGTAATAGGCAAAACTGAAATTTTTCTGTTGAGAAATACCATGCCATTATTATTCCGTACGAACGTACAACGGATTCGTATCGTGTTAGGCTTAATGTTTCGTATCTTATTCTTCACTAAAGGAAGACAATTTTATTCCGCTGTCGAAAATCACATAATATGTTGAGACCACCGCCACTCAAGATATGCTGAACAGTTCTCCTAAAATTTACCATTTGCAAATCAGATTACACACCTCCGGTTATTATCTTTAGGCGTGAGAAAAGATAAATAAAAGAAAATCAGTCATTGGCATGCATTATCGTAACACCACTAGCGTTTCCGTACTTGAAAACTTAAATAACAATATATTATTTCATACATTCTTTAAAAAGCTATGCAAGATAGTGAATAGCAAAGTATGTTTTTGTAATGTTATCTTGACATGTTACAAAAAATGTCTATAGCGCTTATATGACAGAAACTTACTCTGCAAATTCCATTCAAGATGGATAAATAAACTGCCAATGGTCATTTACGTTAATTTACTATTCAGTAACGCATAATGCACTGATATATCGTTATAGTTGAAAGTAAAGAAAATTATGCATTACTGGCTATCTCATATATCATGTAACATGCACATTTTATACTATAACGGACACACGAAGTTTAAATCTGTATATTTGTATTATACGTTGACAATTTCTGTCATACTATGAAATGCCTTAATGTTGAAACACTATAAAAAAAGACCATTATCTGAATCAGACAATAAGTTATCCACAGTGTATACAAGTATGCATAAATTGAAGAGTAATATCCGAAGCACAATTACGATGGTATATATTAGTTTAGTAAATATGTGTCTGTCTTTAATATTCTACGTTTCATTACAGATTTAGCTTGTAACGTATGGTGCATTAGACATCTTATTACAGTTTCTGATTATAAATTTCGCTATAACGATGTTAACAGAAAACACAACAGAATAACAGAAATTTCAAACATTTTAAGAAACTCAGTAAATGCATATGCACTTAAATTACAATAAAAAGAAACGCTATGCATTGCGTAATTTACCGCAAATAATCAATTCGTAATTGCTTTTTTTGTCATCTTAATCCAACGGTCAAAACAATTACAGATTACTTAATGCAACCTGAATAGACATTTTCTTTAAGATAATTCGGCATTGCAACACATTAGCCATTTTAAAATTTCTCATATTCCTTCAAATTATAAGAACGAATACGTAACATATATAAATGAAGCTTTTGCCTTTGTGAATCATATTTATATACGTTATATTATTATAGAGTTTATCCATATGTTAAACATTCCGTTATTCTATATAGCTGCACATTGCGAACAACTGTTAATCATATTGTCGTGTTTGACAAATGTCCAATTTTAATTGTAACCAATGAACCACCTCGTACATAGACCGCCGAATTTTTAAAGACCTGATACGAAAAAGAAAACAAGACTAAACAGTTCGTGACAAGCAGGAATCCGGTTGCGAAAGCGACGTTACACAGTAAACTCGTAACAAGCAACACGTCGGAACTTTCCAACGCTGTTTATCTGTGGCAATTAAATATTATTGAGAAACAATATCCGAAACATTTTCCTTCAACTTACGTTATTTAAATATGTAAATATTGCATACGGCATACAGCCACTTTAATAGTTTTTTATGTTCAAAATTAACATATAACATTTAATTATTTGACTTATTCCGTATATAAACGGTTGGATGATAACAAAGCGTTACAACGCTGAAAATTTACCATATCTTAATACCTGTAAAGGATAAATAGACGTGTAATAAAAATGCAAGTTATATATCTCAACGATAAAACAATATGTAGCATTTGTACATGCTTGTGCTATTAATGCTTTATCTTAGTAATTAAACGCAATAAAATATACGTTATAATAGCTATAACTGTTTTCTTTGTCAGTAAAAATAGTCTGTAAATATAGATTCATTAATCGTAAACATTTATTTCATTACTTATCTTTAAGATCTCAATATTTTGCTTAGTTAGCATGACATTACAATTTACATTTTTTAAATGTCAAATAATTTTCTCTGTTTATCTCAAATAAATCTGTTTACTTTAGTATAATGTTATTTCGCTTACTTTGTAGATTTCTTTTATTGATATTGTTTCGCTAACGTAAACGAAAATGTACAAATGCTTATCTTTTACCGATATTGCAAAACACTTTACATGTCTGATAACAAGTATAACAAAGCCCGTGGAAGAAATAAAAAAAGACTTTCATTATTTAGAAAGTATAAATTGTTAGATCAAGTTCACTATATATATATTTATGAGATAACTTTAACGAAATTTAAGAGAAAATAACAAATGAAAAATACGATGACGTATTGGAAAATGGTAGAATATTATTTATTCTATTTGCATCCCGTAACATGACAAAAATAGATATTTCAAAAAGGTATTAAATGACACACTCACGACCATATAAGTTTGCTGTTCTACTGCTTCAACGTCAGTACGATAAACAAGTTTGGCATTTGCAGAACCTTTTATTCAAGGTACGATATTTTTTTCCTACAGTATAATAACTTACATCTTCTTTATTAATGTAATGTGTAACGACTTCAAAATACTTTTCTTTTCTTTAATTTATAAGATTGAATTCAGTTACTTTGGTGAAAATCAAAAGTTGCAGACGTAAAGTTGTCTAATCTTCCGCAACAAGTATTTTAAAGAAAAAAGGTATTTAGTGGAAACGCTATAGCTATAATCAAAAAACAAAAGTAAATAAAAAATTTATATAATTACAAATTTCGCCTTCAGTTTACATATGAAGCCGTAAAACATGTATTAAAGTTGATTTCATGTATCTTCACTTTAACTTAATCGGTTTTCATTCCTGATTTGACTTCAGTTTAGTTGATTAATATTACTGGAACTTAACACAGTTTAACTTTAGTATAATTTAATTTAACAATTGCTTTAACAGTTTATTTTAACTTTCTGTGCTTTAATATACTTGCTTTGATATAATAATTTTTTTTTGTTAACTTGAGTTCACTTCAGTGAAGCGAAATGGTAAATGTTGTTTTAATTAAACTGAAACACGAAAACAGTGGAATACAGGTCGTGAAATATATAGATCTTAGTTATTAAATGCCATCACGCGGTACGGTCTTCAGGAGAATAATTATATTCTTTCAGTTATTTTTAAATGCCTTTGCTGTATATTAAAATCAGATTCCTTTTATTTAATTTCCGCGGGAGAAGAAAACAAGAGCACAATTAATTACTACGTTATTTTTTATATCTAGTAAAATGACTTAAAAAGAACGAACTCATCCTAAGCGCTTTTGATTAAAATAAAAACCGACAAACCGTCATACTCTAAAGCGGTTAAACTGTAAAACTGGTTTTTCAAAATTTCATAAACTAACGCAAACGCTTGCAAATTTAGGTAAAAAATGCGGCCACGTTATCTCGCTAGTGCCCAGTTCCATTTTTTATGTCCAGTTGCTCGGTCATGCATGCTGGAAATCGATTACAACATTTTAGCTATCATTTCGGAAAATTAATGAAAATCTTGCTTTTTCCCGTTCATACTCAATATACGCAATGTCTTGACTTTTGTCCCGTATATTGGTCGCGCCCTTTTATCGTTTAGTTTATCCGTTCTCGTATTTCGAAGCCGCATATACAACGATCGTCAATACAGACATCAGTGAAGAGATGAATGTTTCCCAAAAGTGGAATTAAATATATAGTCTTTAATCGATTTACTGAAGAAAGCGAAAAGATAGAAAGACATTACATGTATTGTTCTTTGATTTCAGCGCTTCACAGTGGCTTCGGTAATGTATCAGTTCGTCAAAATTTGTAACAACATTTGTCAACTTTGAGACTGAGATGAAAGGTGATGCCTACCGCATATTACGAAACCCGACAGCAGCGAAGCGGTTAAATGTAGCTAAAAAGCATAGTAAATTATAATGTTACGTGATTTATTCAAGAAAGCGAAACGATAGAAACACAGAATATCTGCTGTTCTTTCATTTGACGGCTGGTGAACAACGGAGTGTAGACAAAAGTCGAGGGTCGAGGGTCGAGGATGGATGTCGAGGGTCGAGGGTCGAGGGTGGATGTCGCGGGTCGAAAAATGTCGAGAAAATGGAAAAATATCGGGGAAATACACAATATTTATAAAATCACGAAATGCGTCATTCGATCATTTTCAGGAAGAGCTGTTTGAACGAAACTGTACGCGTGAGGAAGGCGAATCAAGCACCCAAGAAGTTTAAAATTTAATACATGTAAATAATTCAGATCCGCTTTAAACGCTAGTTCGGGTCTGGCATCCTTGCGCAAATTTGTTTAATGTTCAGCGCTTGTATCTGAGCCGCGGAAATATAATTAATATTATCTTGAGTCGATAGGTTCGAATATTACGAACATGATCACAAGACTCAAAATTATGTCATGACAAAAGCTCGCACAGAACTTTATAATTCGCATAAGGCCTATTTCAGGCATCTCTGAATTTCTCAAATATATAGGTACGGATAGTTAAAGAAAACTAGAAAACTGGGAGGATTGTCTGTAGTGATTCACTATTTAGCTTCGCAAAATCTATTTTAAATATCTTTTAATATCGAATATCCGCCTGTTTTCTGTCAACTATTGACATGTAACATATACCGCTAGTTCATATACGATACATATTTCACAAGCACATTTTCTGATTCTCAATCCTGAGTTGTGTCGAGTCGTACGGTCTCAGAGTTTACAGTGGAAAATCTTTTAAATTACGATGGCAAAGCGATTATACTCGATGGTTGTACGGGGTAGTTCTAGTGAACACGATTCAGAAGGCCAGCTGAAGGCCAGTGGCAGTGGTCTAGTTAATTGGTTGAAGGAGTACCAAGTCGAAGATAAAGACATAAGATTTTCCACTGTAAACTATGAGATCGTAAGACTCGACACAACTCGGGATTGAGAATCAGAAAATGTGCTTGTGAAATATGTATCGTATATGAACTAGCGGTATATGTTACATGTCAATAGTTGACAGAAAATAGGCGGATATTCGATATTAAAAGATATTTAAAATAGATTTTGCGAAGCTAAATAGTGAATGACTACAGACAATTCTCCCAGTTTTCTAGTTTTCTTTAACTATCCGTACCTATATATTTGAGAAAATCAGAGATGCCTGAAATAGGCCTTATGCGAATTATAAAGTTCTGTGTGAGCTTTTGTCATGACATGATTTTGAGTCTTGTGATCATGTTCGTAATATTCGAACCTATCGCCTCAAGATAATATTAATTATATTTTCCCGGCTCAGATACAAGCGCTGAACATTAAACAAATTTGCGCAAGGATGGCAGACCCGAACTAGCGTTTAAAGCGGATCTGAATTATTTACATGTATTAAATTTTAAACTTCTTGGGTGCTAGCTTCGCCTTCCTCACGCGTACAGTATCGTTCAAACAGCTCTTCCTGAAAATGATCGAATGACGCATTTCGTGATTTTATAAATATTCTGTATTTCCCCGATATTTTTCCATTTTCTCGACATTTTTCGACCCGGGACATCCACCCTCGACCCTCGACATCGACCCTCGACATCCACCCTCGACCCTCGACATCCACCCTCGACATCCACCCTCGACCCTCGACTTTTGTCTACACTCTGAACAACGTTTGGTAATATATCAATAGGTGAAATTTTGCAATTAAATTTGTCAGATTCCCCACCTGCCTTAAGAGAAATGATAGAACAGGGACGTCGTTAATTATGTTCGTCAAAAGCAGAGTTAAATTTGTGGTCTTTACTTGATTTATTGAAGAAATCGAAACGTAACGTAACGCGTGTTGTTCTTTGGTTTTGAGCGCCCGCCAATAACGTTTATTAATGTATCACCTTTAATGTATCAAAAATTTGTAACAAAATTTGTCAAATTTCCGACACGGGTGAAACGTGAGCCGTTCTTACACAAGACAGCCACGGACGAGCCAGGCTAGCAGGAAGCATACTTCTGATAGCGACGCCTAACAGAGACATCACATTTCACGTGCGTGCCGATTTTTGTTACAAATTTTCAAGTAAACAAAATATATTTACGTGTTCTTTACACCAACTTATAACTGCCTCGGAGTTGTCTGTATCGTCAGATATAGGCATGAAAATGTTGCACAAGGTTTAAATTATAGTATGTGTCAACACTAATACGCTAAAGCAAACGTAAGAGTTACGAGATTTTGCATATGATCAAGAGACACGAAGCCTTTTACGCATTCTTCCGATCGAACCACGAAAAGTTTGTAAATATTTCTTTTGTTAATACATATTTATGACCGCCGGAGATCCGACGAAACGGACTACTCAGAGCTAGAGACATTTTCGTGGCCCAATTTTCGCTATTAATTTGCTGCCGTGGCAATTTCAGTGTTGAAGTAATTAAAGGAAGCCAATTTAAAAATTTTAATACCGCTATAGGTCATCATTCGGCTGTATAATTATAAATGACTGGATAAATCAGGGCAAAACATTGAACAAACTCAACGAAAACGTTTCATAACTTGAATTTTATTTTGCTTTTATCATATTTAATAGTAATAATTTTAACAGGTAAAGAAAATTATATATTATAACTTTGTGATAAATAATGATCACGGTTTTCCTAAAAGCTTAATCGAAAAAAACAGTTTAATAATAAAAACGAAAAGAAAAACGGTAAAGCGGTAAACCGCACAAGTTTAAGCGCAACGTATCGAAATTTTTCCTGTAAGAAGTACGCGCAGAACTAGTCAATGTAGTCATTAATATAGTACATGACAAACACGACGATTAACGTCTTATACGTTTACTCTGGTAATTTGTTAATATGTGCACAGTAGTAAGCTAAGCTAGCAAAATCGCTTAAAAGATAAACATTAACAGGTCAGTTACATTAATATTTCAATTACATTAAGACAGTGTGTATAGAATAGTTATAACCTTATAAAATCGCTTTAAGACCATGTTTTAATTCTACATTTAAGATTTTCATGTCGAAAACTAATATATCCTTTAAAAAACGTCAATAATATATTTGATGACGTACTCGAAACGAAAGTTTTATTATTTGTACAAATTGGTACTAAAAGACATATTCATGCTCAGAAATGGACGACAATATAGCGGTGGAGCATACGCAATGAAGTCGTTATTAATTAATTCAATATGCACTGCTTGAATAGATTTGTTAAAGAAATATAAATAATAATCATTTTCGTTTATTTACTATTGTAAATTTTCACATGCGGACATTGAAAACTTTATAAAATTTAACAATTGTTCAGAGCTAAAATTTGTATTAAGTTTGCGCGTTATTAAATAGCTTACCGATCGTTGATAACGATATACCCTCCTGGTACAAAGTCTGTTAGTTTTGTATAGCCCTGATTTTCAAAGTCGAATTTTGCATGTTTCTGTGTTGTTTGTCCAGGATACGAACGTGTCAATTTGCTGTCCATATAGGTTACTTTATTTGATAAGGTTGTTCGTTCTACTTTTTATTTATTTAATAGCTTGCCAAATTCCTTAAAATGTACAATTTTGAAGTGGATAAGAATCGTTGTAATTTAATTAATTAAGCGTTTACATAAATAATGAATTCAGCATGAAGAATCAACGGAATACTGAATAATTTCGCGTTCGTATTGGCTATTTATTATTCACCTATTGCTAGTTCGGCGAAGTCTTAAGGCCTCTTATTTTTATTATCACTATACATTAAGAAATAATAAGGAAAATTTACGAGCCAATTATTGTCACTATAAGTGTACAGGCCTATCTCGACGATTAAACCTTTTATAATTTAATATTTTAACAAGAAATCAGTCAATAAGACATTTTAAGGCGATAACTCTACTTTAATTTATTGTTATAAACTTCAATTTACAGTGGAAATCATCGCTATTCAGGTATCAGAATGTTAAAATTAATATTTTCATATAAATATTACGCGACACGACACTGGCGCTAGCTGTCATAAGTTTTAGCCATGTTCTACTAAAAGTATAAAGTCATATGTAATACTCATTTGGCTATTGTTAACGGAAACTGAAACATTTATAGCACAACGTAATTCGAAAAATTGATTAAAAACGAAAAATAAAATAATACAAAGTTATTTTATTTATATGATAAATGTTAAAAAATCGAACATGTACAAAAGGTCACAGACAATATAAACGTATTAAACTAGAAAGCCAGTCTCATTTCAATCACAATCTTGATTTCAGATGAACTACAACAAAGGCAGAGCAAGCTCAAACTCTCCAGGAAAGGGCGTAGGCTACTTCCAACAATTTCCAAAAAATTTTCTGCACCCGTACGGAAAAGCAGACCCCGCGCCAAGCGAAACAACCGTGTTTAGCCGCATACAGCCTTTCTCATGTGAATGGCTAAGACGTCCGTCTACAGCAATGTCAGAGTTGGCCGACACAGTTCAAGCAAATATAAACTTATTAACAACAAATTCGTCATTAAATTTTCTAAATGATAATGCTTTACAAAGATTACAAGAATAGTTTGAACCTTATGAAAGCGCTTTGTTTCATTTAAACACTAAAAATAACGCAAAAGCAAAAAAGCAGCAACATGTTAAAGACGCATTGAAATTATTTATACAAGAGAATACAGAATTTGACAGTGTAATAAACGATGCGTTTCTTATTGGATCTGCGTTATACTCTACAGCTATTCAATGCATTGTTGCTCGTACACTTTTGCGCAATCCAAGTAAATACGGAGAAAGAGTCACTGCCAGTGATGCCACAGACCGAGAATTTCAACGCGACAGAACCATTATGTCGATGAAAAACTTTTTAATAAATTCATGCGTGGAAGATAAAGAAGACAAAGAATATAACGGTGACGGATCTCGTGTCTCTTTGCCAGAAGCTGTTCTTGTATCGTCAGACGACGATGAATATGTACAAGACAACATACATCTTGCACGCGACGACAACGAGCGACAAGAACTATTGAAAGAACAAACACGCCGACAATCTCTTAAGAGATCACAAAAACGTTACGACAGAACTGAAGAGATAGATGTTGAAACACGGGATGACAGTGGACAGAAACATGGACAGGACCTAGCAAAATCCGAGCAGCTACAAAAAAGAAAAAATGTACTGTCCAGAAAAGAAAAAGAAACCACAAGCACTAACGCTGTGCTCATTTATCATGAACAAGAAAATTCGGATGAAGATAATACTTTAAGCGAGTGGCAATCGGATTCAGACACAAACGAAACTACTGTAGTATCCAGGACACGTAATGTTCGTAAACAATTGTTCCCGTCAGATGACGAAAATGACGAACAAAAGTCGCCGTATAAATTGGACAACAAAGTAAAAGGCAATGATGATGATAAAACGTTAAAGAACACCAATTATGAAGTGTATCTGCCTGAAACGCCACCAGAGAAAATAAAGCAACGTGTGTTACAATGTGACGATATCATGGTCGTTCCTGAAACACCAGAAAGAAAGAAAGACGGGACGACAGAAGAAAATGACGAACTAGTGCCACCAACGCCAAAAAAAAGAAAGAGAAATAAAGAAAATAAACAAGAAGTAGGAGTTAACGATGAAGATCACTCTAGCAAAGCAAAAGACAATAAACAAACTTTAAAAGAAGATAAACAAGAAGTTGTCGCCAAACGAAAAAAACACAGAGATCCTGGAGAGGAACAAGAAGAAACGCAAGTAAACGAACAAGAAACAGATAACAAAAAAAAAAAAAAAAGAAAGAAACAACACAAACATGACTAACTATATAATTTATTATTAAATACGCTATTACCCGATATCTGTAAGTTATCATTGCCAAGTATTATGTAGTCTTACTATATTTTAATAAAAATCATGTTTAACGATTTTTGACAGTAGCGCATGGAAAATAATATAAAACTTTATATTTAAATGGTTATTTTACTGTATTTTAAAAAACGCATTTTTATAAAAAACGTATTCGTTTGTCATATATTAGCCATATAGTAAAATGTACTCTTATATAACGATTTTATTATATTTTACTATGACCATCATTAGCATAAGGATAAAGAACAAACACCCTTGAACAATACCAGGCGTGATGCGGACCGTAAATTTTTTGGTATTAGTTGTGGGATATAATGTAGAAGGGTCTGTATCCACTGCCAGAAAATTTTGAAATCTAGACGCTCTGAAATGCTATTTCCAGCGTTCTACATAAGATATTCTTTGAAAAAATCAAGCGAGATGAAGATCTAAATGCTAAGCATTTTACTCAGTGCAATGACTTCACGACCAAATTAACAGAAACATCCATTTAATTATATGTCTCTGAGACTGTGATGTGACTAATAATATTGTACCGGTACATTCCTTATATTCAAATGGTAAGTCTACTTTAAAGATATTTCGTTTTTAAAATTGTGAGATTGTTGGAAATACAAACCAGGCACAACTCAAAAACATAATGGCAATGTATAACAAAGTTGTTTACTGTTCTCTTACTTAGTTTTTAAGTTTACACTTTACAGTTTTGACTGGATAGTAAAGAACAACGTTTTGAAACATCCCAGCGATGGCCACACGCGTCGCCACCGCAACGCCATCTTAGCGATACTGATCCGCTGCAGGTGTGAATATGAGCTATCATTTCCTTCAAATTATGAAGGTCAACCAACTATTAAAACCACCATCTGATGCGACAACCTTTTTAAACGAAACCCAAACCCCCATACCACCCACCCGGTAATGACGCCCCCCGGAGACCCTAAACCTAATCACAACCCTATAGAAAAATGACCCACCTCTCATACCCCAACCACAACACCCCTATAGGATTTTTACCTTTATGTCTTCAAATATAACATCCCGCTTGTGGGATGGTTTTATTAGATGGTTAAGCTTCATAATTTGAAACCGATGATACCTCGCGAATATAGTAGCTTGCGTGATGCGCCGACAATACATAGGATCAGCGCAACGTTTGTCTGGTTTTGCGAACGCAGGCGGCCAAGGTATTAGAATCGCAAAACTAATACTTTGTAGGATTACGTTGTTAGATATACAAATATTCGCATCGTTCTTACCTTTCAAGGAAGACTTATGCCTTTTTTTTGTTAAATACGAATTCAAGAAAGTCTTGCTTTCGTCAGATAAATTCTAGTCACCATATCAAAAAGCTTCAAAATTGTTATAAATAATTGCTCTTTGTTTCCATATTATTGAAGTGTTGAACTCCAGTGTTGGGAGCTTTTGCTTGTGAAATAGGCAATACAGGCGATACTACATGGATGATTTATATATTGACATGTAATATATTGTTAATGTAATTAAGTGAAAAGAATTGCAAACTCCGAACTCGCTCCGAAATAAAAGCAGTTTTAAATCGAAATAGTAAAGCGTCTCACTTTAAAATATAAATATTGTACCACCTGTGGTGAAATTTAACACCGAAAATCCGCGTTTCTTGTCAAGCCAAGGTATTAGTTTTGAGATTCTAATACCTTGAGGTCTAAGCCTTTCAAACACTTGTCGCTAAAGTCGCTAAGGTTGTTGCGCGCATTAACAAGGACGCTAAGGTACTACGGAATTGAAATCAAACAATCAAAAACAAAGATGTTGTTTAATTCCATCCATCTCTGTTCTTGGAATAATTATATTATTTTACAATTCATTTCAATCTGGAGAAAAAAAGGTATTAGACTAATACCTTTAATACCTTAGCCAGCCGCTCCTAAACAATAGATATATTTGTATAGAACGAAAGAACTTTATAGATGATACCAAGTAAATGTCGTATCTTATTTCACTATCGTTATTACTTTAATTCTAAGTGCGTGTATTAAAGATGCGCTATTACATAACGAAGCATCTTTGTAAGAAAAAGCGGTTTCACAATAACTTATAACAAGTAATTTTATACCTAATTGACAGTATAACTTGTCTTGAAAATGTAAATGGATTTGTCTAAAGTAAAACAGTATTAAAAAGTCATTAAACAAAATTATCGATTTGAAATATATTAAATTGACAAATAAGTTATCCCTCTTTAGAAATTAAAGATTAACGAATAAATAAGAAGTTGTACAAATATTAATAAAGGTTAATGTAACAACTACTGTATAATTCAAATTAAAAATTAGTCTAACGAAACGTGTGCGTTATCTTAATAACTGTTAATCCGTTACTATCTATTCGAAGACTAAAATACGTTATTTTCAATACATTTTAACCGTATTCAGTAAAACCTGTCAAACATATCCAACATGAGAAATTATATGTAACAAAATATTTTACTAAAACGTTGCATTAATGTTAACTTTTTATAAACGTTCTAGTTAGCAACCTGTTTTATAATAACGTTTTCTGTTTTTACATGTATTGAAGTATCCTAAAATTTAAATACAGTATAATGGCAAACATTTACATGACATTATAGTAATTAAGAGATAATTGTAAATTAACTGAAAGTTGCTGTACAGTAACTATGTTTGACAAGTTTTATTTAGTAATACATTAATACGTAAAATCACAGTTAAATTAATAAGATAACGTAAGCAAAAGAATCTTAAAACAAAACAATTAAAACAGTATTGGTAAAACGAACAAGTATCGTAAATACTAGCGGAAACATTGCAACACAACACATCTTTGTAGATACATTTTGCTTGATCTCCATAAATCGTAAATATTATGAACACGTATACACTCATGGATTGTTATAGTTGTATATGTAATGATGAAAAGCGAAATAGCAATAATAATTTGACGAAAAAGTATACATAATAATTAAAGTAATAATTTTTACATGTTATAACACATGATCTTTAATACCATTACTGTTGTATTATATAAAAAACGCTGTTTTTGTTTTGTAAAGTACAAGTAGCCTTACTGACAATATTTATGTAGTTTTACTTAACAAAAACCAACAAGACAATAATATTGAAATACAATTACTTATTCAAGGTAAAAGATTTTTCACTGTAACATGTTATCATTTCAATTTAATGTTTTATATACTTAATCCTATCCGTCTGAAAATACATGACAGCATGTTATTTAAGTATATGAATTGAAACATTATAAAGAAACTGAAAATATATTGCTATTGCAGTTTACTTTAATAAAACTATTTATTTAGTAAACAAGTTGCGATGACATTCAGATATCTTAATAAACCAGTCAGGTTATAACAATTGATAAATGAAAAAGAATAACAGAATATTTCTTTTAAAATGATATTATATTTTATGATTCAGATTTATTCATAATAACTTAATTTTTATCAACTGGCAATTAACTATCATATTATCATGTTCTTAATTTTTTCATTACAGATTATGCAAAATATAGTAGGACGATTTACTTTAAAGAATGATTCGTATATAGACAGTTTCGACAGTTTTGGAAACAACGCGTACGCAGAAGGCCCGAAACAAATTGACAAGTGTTATATATGCCTAGAGAATATCGAGAAAGGAGAAATCCATGTTTATTCTAGCAAATGCTGTCAACATTACGTGCACCGTAAATGTTATAATGTCTGGAGAAGAACGAGTATACTCGAAAATGGCATTGAGACCTGTGGTTACTGTAGACAAGAAAGAACAGACAAGTGGTGCTTTCTATGTCTGACAAGTATAACTCACACGAGAATGAAAACTATTTGCTGTGGTGTATCACTTCACGACGCATGCATTGAGTTTCTTAGAGAGATTCACCGAACTTTGATTAACTGTGACATAATATGTGGAGAGTGTGAATGTAGATGGAGTGTTCCCTAGATTTAATGTTATAATACAAGCTTTTATACAAATACACAGTAACTATAAAAAAATTCTGACAATAAGGACACGCAATTGTTCGCCAATGTGTTACATGAAAGTCTTGTTACTAATTATTATTATAGATTTTATAGATACCTTAGTACACGTGAACTGATTTTGAATAAAATGTGATTAATGCTGCTGCATCTAGAAAGAAACGTTACATCAGTCTTTTAGCGAAAAATAACCGCTATGGGTTTTTTTTCTGTTTTAGTGGGCGTTTCTGCTAACGAATAGTAACGTAAAGTATTGAACTCCGGCTATTTTTCGCTCTTTCGTGCTAGGCATCTTCTGTTACTTAATGTAATGATATCCATGTTGAATGTAATTATGATATAATGTAATTATCATGTGCAGCTATCAATGTAAAGTATTCAGAGAGGTATGCTGGCAAAGAATAGGCGATTTGACAAGTAAAAGCATTATTCTTTATTTTTTATAGCTTGCCTTATTCTTGGCATTCCGATGCCTTAATCATAATTCTGGGCAGCGGTTATTAAATGTTTATACATGAAGTACTTTATCAAATTAGTTTTTGACTGTCACACGATAGCATTTTTCTTGTCACGCTCGATTGACAGCGGGAAATGAACCGCCAACACCTGGTGCATTATGCTAGTATTTTCATGTAAATTTTAATGCCGACCGGTTTTTCGTCAATGTTTGTAACGTAAGTTAGTTGTTTCGTAATCCACTTAATATTTTACGAAAATTGTAATTTACGAAATATTTTTTATCCTTTGTTTCGAGGTGCCAAACGTTTTAGGCTGATATCTCAATTAATTATTTTGCTGATCGTTATTTAAAATACGCTCTTGAAAACGCCTGTAAATCAATACGTATTCAGCGCAGTGGATTGCTATCTGTCGCGCTGAAATTTTGGACAAAGTATGACAAAACTTCGTGAATATAAAATGATATTACTCTATTTATCAGGTTTACCATGTAAAATTATCGTGTTTTTTCGTTAATTTTTAACTTAAGGTGAATACACACAGTTTCTTGAAGAATGGAAACACAACTTTGACAGTCAAAAACACGTCCGTAAACAATTTCGAAACACAATAAAACCTAATGTTATACATAGTTAAACAGTCTGACAACCAAAAACTGTTACCAAATAAATAGGAACAGTTGTTGCTATGGCAACAATGACGTTTGAAAATCCATTGCAATAATTATCTTTCAGACTAATTTAATCCGAAAGAAAATTTCGTGACCCCTAGGGTTTTTTTTTCATTAAAACTTTTGTTCAAGTACGAGTAATTAATAGGGCCGTTTCAAAAAAATTCTGTAGAACGAAATTTCTTAAAAATTAACAAACATAATTTTTCCGGCGAAAAAATTACTCGTTGTGCGCAATTTTTTTTAAATTCGCCTATTGATTACTCGTACTTTAAGAAAAGTTTTAGTCAGACTGCGTAAGATTGTCATATGTTTTGGATTCTGAAACTTGTAAAAATTGTATTTTCCATCTTGCAAGAAACTGTATACGGCGTACGCGTTAAGTTTAAAATTACCTTTTTGTTCCAGGGACTTGATCTCGGGTACCAACGCGGAACGTAAACAAGGTCATATTATCCAGTAGGGTAATATCAAGTGCTATATCATCGCGGAATCGGAAAACCCGTAAAGAAAGGAACAAAGCGAAAGGCAGTGCGCAGCGCGTTTGTGAATACGCCAAGTAATCAAATACGTTTATTTTTTAACCCTTATGATGGATTTGGTCATGTCAAAGTCTTGCATTACGCTTATAATTGGCAGTCCCCGTCCCCTGTCCCCGTCCCCTGCCACCATCCAGATAATTTTGAAATCTATAGTCTGTCAAATGCCGTTTGTGGGACCGACATATCTGACAATGACATCAGGGCAGGTTATTTTTTTGTTCTTTTATATATTGACAAATAAATGTATTTAGTTTTTCTCGAGCTGTCATTTATAAAATGAATTTCAACTGGCTTAAATTATGCCAGTGATAGAGTTAAGCTTGGGCACCAATAGTGGCAGTCAAGGCGTTGATGTGGCGTACCAATCGACTGTTTACCTTAGGAACATATTATCTGGTGCAAGAATATTACGCGCTATACACTTAGCTATTATTTGAGGCGTTTTTGAGCAAATTGGTATCGCTATGATTCTGAATAAAACAAATTTATTTTAGTCTTATAGTGAAATTCTATATTACCGATGTGTTGATGACGTCTCGATATTCATCATTTCCATTGAACCGCGAGTATAAACACTCGTAGTAAGAGTGAAGTTAGGTACTTTTCATCAGCCTTAGAATAAACGTCGTGGCCATAAAAATGTTGAAGTCATCGCAGCAACGTCGGGAACAGAGCGTTATAGAGAGTAGAATGTTCGTGTAATAATTACGTTTTTGTTGCGTGCAATTTTTGTGCAATTTTATCGTCTGTCTGGTCATGGGATTTGCTAAAAGTTAGTATGTTATACTATAACAATAATTACTTCCATTGTCATATGTACTTTATGATAAACTGGGGTTTATGTAATGTTTAATGAACGAGCAGCAGTGTTTTATCGGGTTTAAAACCACGAGGGCGTAGCCCGAGTGGTTTTTGACCCGATAAAACACGTGATGCGAGTTTGTTGAACAGCTTCAAAAAGGAATCTCGAAACAATAGACTAATAGACTGAAAGATCTCCAAGGAATTGAATATAGAGATTATGCTAAAACACGACGAAATTAGGATGCATGGAATTTTAGGGCGTGAATGCCATATACGAATTGTAGTTTGTACGATGGCTTCGAAGAGAAAGTTTCGTGAAGCGAAAACTGCCGAAGAGGAAATAAAATGCTTGATGATGCCGTACCAAGATCAACTAGCGAGTTGTAACTAAATGGGCCGTCAAGAATTTTAGAGAATGGCAGGAGGCGAGGGGCAATAAGAGGTGTCTTGAAGAACAAGTTGGCTTCAAAGTTGATGTGACTAAAGTCGACGATCTGGGCAATGATGTCGCTGACATGAGCGCCGAATCGCTAAATTTTTGGTTAACGAAGTTCGTAGAAGAAGTGTCTAAAGATAACGGAGAGCGATATCCTTCGCGTTCGTTATATAGTATTTGTTGTGGCATTTCGCGGCATGTAGAAGACTGTAATGGATCAGATGCTGTAAAGATATTGAATAAGAACGATCAAAGGTAATGTTTCCTTGTAAGAGGTTTATCAACGTTTAGAACTAGAGCACAGAATGTACGATTATCTTGACATTTCTTTTATTTTTATGTTAGACTGAGCACTTTTAGACGGGCTTTGGACGCACAAATGAGAGAAAGTAATGTAGAAGGTGTCCATCTGAAAATGAAGAAACCTGAAAGAGAAGGCATTAGCGAAGAAGAAGAGAAGATTCTGTGGGAGAAAAATCTTCTTGGATGGTCGACAGCACAGTCATTGCTACATACCATTTATTTTTATAACGGAAAACTTTTTGGCATTCGAGCAAACGAACATAGAGATCTGAGGTATAATAACTTTAAAATTGTTGATTTGAAGTTCCTGATGATGTGTTGTGCAATATTCCATTACCAGACGATCATATTTATGTAAGAGAGACCCTTACTAGATCTGTTTTCAATAACTGTACGTTTAATTTTATCGAAAAGTAAGTTATTTCATGGAAATTGAGATATAGAACTGTGTTATCTTGAAACTTAAATGAAGTGTTTGATTGCATGATGGTGTGAAATAAAGAATTAAACTGATTTGTTTGTGTGATTAATGTTGTGATGAATTACGTTTTGTTGCTTATTAGTATTCTTTATATAAAGCATACTAATAAGGATCCTTATCAGTATGCTTTATATAAAGAATATTAATAAGAGCAAAGGTTTGATAATGAGATCTATTGTCATCCGGTTGAATAATCATACTTTATCGGGTATAAACAGGCGTGCATGTGAGCGATTTACAAGCTCTGATTTGACGATTTGCTCATGAATTATTAATGAGTTTTTGAATATTATTTTAGGCACATGTGAATGTTGCATGTGTTGCCAAAGTAACAAGATGCGAAGACATGAAGCACTCTGAATATAGTGTGGAACCAGAAGTGCAGGTATAGTGCATGTTCATGTATTACTGTGTAAAAACCACCACACTACTGTCCTGAATTCGCATCAAATATTAAAATGGAAACTATAATTACTACTGCACTGACGGTGATGGATAGTGGAAGCAACACTGTTTTGTGTACCATTAACCAATGAAATATGTTGGCTACTTACGCCATAATTAGGATCAGTGAATATATCTTCTGTAAATATTAACAAATTTCACTTTTAGTTAGTTTAAGAAATTGCAGCTTGATGTCAGTAATAATTGTCAGTTGTTTGCTGTAAAAGCTGTGTTAGTAATACTGAGAAAAACTGACGTCTAAGCGTATGTATGTATACTCATGGCTAGTAGGTTGTGAACACAATATTTGACCAACTGTGGACAGTATGGAGCATGCTGTAGTAAACCTTGCTGCTACTGCCAACAATGTGGTTAATATAGAAGTTGAAAAAGGAATGTTACTCTCTTCATCTAAATTAATTAAAATCACTATTAGAACAATTTACAGTTAACATTCATTCTGGCTAGTACTTGATGGTTTATATTTCAAAAAGGACATAACAGGTTACTGCATATGATTTCTCATACAGGAACAGCACTACAATGTCTATACTGATAGAAACAACAGGATAAGAAAGTTTATGGCATAGAAACTAAACAATTAATCCAAAAAATTATATAAAAGAAAAAGATCTTGAACAATAACTAAAAAAAGAGGCAGAGTTACATGTACCCTCTGAAAATTGACACTACGTAAAACAAATGTGACACATAACCTGATATATTGTAGAATGAAAGATCAAATGGCACTTAAATTAAGTATTGTAATAGAATTGTCTGTCAATTTACCCATACTGGTATGAACATGGCCTTAGAATTAACTAAAACATGAAGTAATAGTGGCTTGGGCCTATGTCAACGTGTCCCATCTAGGTATATGAAGCAGGCTAATACTGATACTGTATATGCAATTGGGCTCATATTGATCGATACTGTATATGCAACCAGCCTCATATTGATACTGTACATGTACTGTAGCCGGGCTCGTATTGATACTGTCCATCTAACGCAGGCTCGTATTGATTACTGTACATGTTATTAATAGGCCTAAGAAACCATAAAGTTATTAATAGTGTGGCTCTGTGGGTAAGTCTGTATATATGTAATTATTAATAAACAAGGAATTACAATGAACAAGAACCAGAAAAGTACATTTGTGTTGATGCATGTATCAAACTTATTGTATCATCATTACTTGTTACTATCATCTACTGTAGTGTACACTAGGATATAATTTTTGACAATTAGACTGATGCCCATAACTGCAAAAAAACAGGCCAAAATAGCATTTGTGCACATGCAAATTAAATTATACATATGACTTGAATCCTCAGCATTACATAACAAATGATGACGTATATGTATAGTCTGGCAAAGTCAACAAGTATGAGGTGCCAATCCCGACATAATTCAGCCCACAACAATTTGTTCAATGCAGCCTTGAATTTATTAAATGCAGCCTTGAATTTATATAATGCAGCCTTGAATTTATATAATGCAGTCTTGAATTTATAATGCAGCCTTGAATTTATATAATGCAGCCTTGAATTTATATAATGCAGTCTTGAATTTATATAATGCAGCCTTGAATTTATTAAATGCAGCCTTGAACTTATTAAATGCAGCCTACGGTTTGTAAAATGTAGCCTTGAATTTATTAGAATTTATTAAAATGTAGCCTGGAATTATATAAAATGCAGCCTGCGGTTTATATAATGCAGCCTGGAATTTATAAAATGCAGCCTGCATATTATTTCGAATATCAAAGTCCTTCACAACATTTTAAAATGTTGCCAATAGTTCAAAATTTTGATGATTTTAAAATGGTGCAGAAATTTTTGAGATCGTATCTGATCTCTGAAGTAGTGTCTTTCTTACTCCTCAGCTGTACCAATCCGCACTCCGCAGACCTGGGGAGGTGGAGCCCGCGTTCCTTATAGCCATGCCATTTACAAATTACAATGGCGAATAATAATGGCGACGTCGCAGGCCGAGCCAACAGAAGTTGTGCACTTACGAGAGGTTTTAAGAAACAAATTGTTAAACATCAGTGTGAATCTTACACATCCTCACTACCATCCAGCTGTTGAAGATCTACTGCTGGAAATTGACAACGTTACTGCAGCGATTCAATGTTTAGATTCTTTCACACGAATACCTGAGGATATCTATGATGAAATTTCATCAGCGAGAAGACTTATTGAAAGGAAGAGCAACGTTTCAACAATAGCCCCCCAAATAAATACTAATTTGCCAGGACGACCTTCGTATGACATCTCTCGAGAACAGTTACAATTTTTGATTGATGTTGGTTTTAATGTTCCGCAAATTAAAGACTTACTTCATGTGTCAACACGGACTGTTGAAAGGCGTCTTGCAGAATATGGCATCACAACACAATCATATAGTTACATTACAGATGCGGAGTTAGACTGTGAAGTTCGTAACATAAAAACCTTTAATCCGAACTGTGGATCGAAAAACCTCATTGGATACCTTTTAGCGCGAAGCATTAAAGTACCGAGACAACGTGTACGAGATTCCTTAAAAAGGGTTGATCCCCTTGGTGTATGCATCCGCCAGTGTATAACTATACGTCGCCGTGTTTACACGGTGGCTCGTCCCTTAGGTTTATGGCACCTAGATGGGAATCATAAGCTAGTTAGATGGCGTTTTGTGGTCCATGGCTGCATAGATGGATACAGTCGTGTTCCTGTCTTTCTTAAGTGCAGCACAAACAACAGAGCCGTGACCGTTCTGAGATGCTTTATTGATGCTGTGAATCATTGGGGACTACCGTCCAGAGTTCGCTCAGATAGAGGGGGAGAGAACATTGACGTTGTTCGTTACATGATAGAAAGGAGAGGAACCGGTCGTGGGTCAGCTTTAGTAGGAAGAAGCGTTCATAACCAACAGATAGAGCGCCTATGGAGAGATGTATTTGCTGGCGTTCTGTATATCATCCGTGATCTTTTTTACTTAATGGAAAGTGCAGGAATCCTTGATCCTATCGATGAAATTGACTTGTGGTGCCTACAATTCAGTTTCCTAGATGTCATCAATTATCAGTTGAGGAAGTGGGTTAATAGTTGGATTAGACATCCTATTAGCACAGAAAATAACATGTCTCCTCTCCAGCTGTGGGTAAGAGGTCAGTTTGAAAATACCAGTACATCTGTTATGGAAAACACAGTGCACGAAGACTTTGGAATTGACTGGGATGGTCCAACCCCTGTTGAAAATTCTGATAACATCATCATTCCTAACACAGAATGCCTCTTGAATGAACATCAAATTAATGAGCTCAACCAAAGGTTAGGTGAGGTAACTACACCATTGGAAGGTGTCAGATGTTATCAAGAAGTAAAACTATTTGTCCAAAGCTGTGTTCAAAACACAACTGAATAGATTAAGAAGGGTTTAATCAAATGAAGCCAAGCTGTGTTGGTAGCTACTACTGTACAGGGCTTGACAGATACATATTTTTGAAATATAATTTTTCTATAACACATTAGCTACTTGGCTTCACTTGATTAAACCTTTCCTTTTCTACTGAAGTCGTTATGCTGCTGAAGGAACATACAAACGAATAGTTTATTTATTATAATACAAACCCATAATATGTAACATCTTTTAACTTAAACTAATTTTAATATTTTAACACTGGTTAGAATAGAATAGAAATGTGTTTCTTTCAGAGATGTTTTACCTCTGCCAAAACAAATTGTAGTGTATAATAGGAAACATCACCAGTTACATGTTATACTCCCTCATTTAAATTATACCAAATTTAGTTGCCATGGTTATGCCGAGTACTTTGTAGACCACTGTCTAAAATATTGCAATAATCTACAGGTACTGTATAATTATAGTGAGCTCATAGTGTGTACACACTGAATTTTGAAGTTGTTTAGGTTTTTCTTGTGTTTATAGGGTGTTTTCAACACGGTGATACTCTATATCTGTTCGTCGTTATCTTTTCAATCTGTGTACCCCCTGAAATTTGGGTGGATGTTCATGTACCCCTCCTTAAAAATGACTCCAGGCAATTCTTTTACACAACAAAACTTGCAATTTTGAGCACAAGAAATTTTGTGGTGCGAGAAAAAAGAAAATTAGTGCATTCCTCACCAGAGATTAGTCTAGCAATGTAGAATGAAACTCAAGACAGTGAGAGTTAAATTTCACATCCACAAAATTGAGAGGTTTGTTGCATGAAAAATTTCCTGTTGTGACAGTTATGAAAAATGTCTCCCCGGTACATCTGCTCCAGGTTCACTGCTTTTTATCTATGTCTATATATACAAACTCAATAAACATATATATATATATATATATATATATATATATATATATACATATATATATATATACCGTATTTGACCGGTTAAGCGCCCATGTTTGGGAAAGCACCCACCCCCCTTTTTGGACTAAAAGTTTAAGTGTATTATTAAAATTTGACTTACACTTTGTACTGGTGTTTTCACAAAGAACTTGTTTGCTTCTCAACAATAAAATTTCCATATTTTTTGTGTTTTAAGCAATTATTTTTGATAATTTTAATGTACGAGTGACAAAATTGAAACGTTTTAAACAGTCTTCATTTAGATGTGCACCATTTTGAATTTCTGTGTTCATTGGTCCCAGTCTCTGCGTGTTTAGCACCCAGATGCCCACGTAAGTGCCCATTGCTCGCGTAAGTGCCCACCCCCTTATTTTGGTGAAAGGTGAAAATTATGGTCCAGGGGGGGTGGGCGCTTAACCAGTCAAATACGGTATATATACATATATATATACATATATATATACATATATATACATATATACACATATATATATACACATATATATATATACACATATATATATACACATATATATATATACACATATATATATATACACATATATATATATACACGCATTTTAAGACAGCTACCTACATCAATCAACAAGCGCATTTCCCTCCTCTCGTCTGACGAGCGGACATTCCATCAAACCGCACCAATTTACCAAGATGCATTAAGGCGCAGCAATTTCAACCATGAGCTAAACTACACACAAGAAGCACCACAGCAAACACGCAGAAATAGACGCCGCAATATCATCTGGTTTAACCCTCCATTTAACAGAAATGTCAAAACAAACATAGGACGCAACTTTCTTAGCCTTATTGACAAGCACTTCCCACCAGGACACAAGCTTCACAAACTTTTTAACAGAAACACAGTCAAGATTAGCTATAGTTGCATGAACAACGTCAAGTCTATTATCACGAAACATAATTCACGCACAATCAGGAAAAGCAAGCCACGAAGCATAGTTACAAGCAGTTGCAATTGCAGGATTAAGGACAATTGCCCCCTACGTGGGCAATGCATGACAAACAACATAGTATACAAGGCATCTATTTCCATAAGCAACACGAACATCACCAAGCAATACATTGGCATGACAGCAAGTACATTTAAAGAGCGATATCGTAACCATACTAAATCTTTCCAGAATAAAAAGTATTCAAATGAGACGGAACTTTCGAAATACATTTGGAATCTAAAAGAAAAAAAACAAAGTTTCGACATAACCTGGTCTATACTAAAACACTCAATTTCTTACACGGGAGGATCAAAAAGATGCAATTTATGTTTGGACGAAAAACTTTTCATCATGAAGGCAGACAAACAACTCTTACTCAACAAAAGATCAGAAATAGTTTCGACGTGTCGGCACAAAAATAGATTTCGGATCAACAACCTAAACAATCAAAGGAATGCGCGCAACGTTTCGACGCCCACACCCACGCTCCAAATGAATGCGCCGGACGTTTCGACGCCCACACCCACGCCCCAACTAACGCATTTAAGCAGCCCACTAACCGATATTTTCCAGTCGCCTGATGATCCCGTTTAGGGTGAAACCTCTGGTAGCGAAGACTTTAAGGTAAAACTATACTTTATACTTTGTATATACACATATATATATATACACATATATATATATACACATATATATATATATACACATATATATATATACACATATATATATATACATATATATATATATACATATATATACATACATATATATACATACATATATATATACATACATATATATACATACATATATATACATATATA
Source organism: Paragorgia papillata (assembly GCA_035771165.1). Taxonomy (NCBI): domain Eukaryota; kingdom Metazoa; phylum Cnidaria; class Anthozoa; order Scleralcyonacea; family Coralliidae; genus Paragorgia; species Paragorgia papillata. The sequence continues at coordinate 1,066,260 of JAWNZC010000086.1, read as the reverse complement.
TATACATATATATATATACATATATATATATACATATATATATATACATATATATATATACATATATACATATACATACATATATACATACATACATACATACATACATACATATATATATATATATATATATATATATATATATATATATATATATATATATATATATATAGATATAGATATAGATATAGATATAGATATAGATATATATATATAGATATATATATAGTAGAGTACTGTGATTACTCTGACAATGTTTAGTTTAATTTCAGTAATGTCACACTCTACCAAATCCATGGCACTCCTTAAGAGACTGGCTCAAAAGTGAATTGAGTCTCTCTGGTTCATGAATCCCTCGAGGAAGAAAAAGTTGTAGACCACATGTGGAAGACCAGGGCAATCTTTTCTCTCCAGGGATGGAATCATAAAATTGAATGACCAATGGGTGAGGAAATCCAAATGGGGGTACCTTGTCTGCACCTGTTATGAAAACAAGTAAATCTTCTAGCCTCAAATCAGCAACAGCACCCTCTTCCAGATCTTGCAAGAATACTTCAAAGCTGTATATAGTGTTGTCTTCATCATTTTTTTTGTTTGAGCCAACTTCTGAAAAATTCACTACATACAGCTGCTTGAATTTGGAACTGGTGACATTGTATACTTTGTTGCTGAGTATGGCATTAAACAACTTGCGATTCTTCATCACTTGTTCACCAAAGTTACCTGTAACAATTACATTTGTTCATTATTAATTATCTTGAAATATAACTCAATAAATTACATTCCCAGCTGGGGCGATCCTTGCTAGAGCCCTCCTTACCAGGAAAGGATTATTAATAATTTCAAACTGTCATATATACACCTAAATTTTAAGAAACTGTTTTGAGCCAGCCACCTTAAGGTGGCTCCACACAGTTTCTTGCAAAAAGGAAAATACAAGTTTGAGAGTCCAAAACATGTGCATAAACAATTCAGAAAAAGAATAAAACTAAATGTTATGCTTAGTTAAACAGTCTGACAATCAAAAACTGTTACCAAATAAATAGCAACAGTTGTTGCTATGGCAACAATGGCGTTTCAAAATTGCTTGCCAATTACCCTTCAAACTAATTTAATTCGAAAAAAACTTTGGTGACCCCCAATTTTTTTTTCATTAAAACTTTTCTTGAAGTACTAGTAATCAATAGGCCAATTTAAAAAAAATTCTGTAGAACAAATAATTTTTTTTCCGGAAAAATCATGTTTGTTAATTTTTTAAAAATTTCATTCTACAGAATTTTTTTTAAATCGGCCTATTGATTACTAATACTTCAAGAAAAGTTTTAAAGAAAAAAAATATCGGGGTCACCAAAGTTTTTTTCGAATTAAACTAGTTTGAAAGGTAATTGGCAGCCATTTTGAAATGTCATTGTTGCCATAGCAACAACTGTTGCTATTTATTTGGTAACAGTTTTTGATTGTCAGACTGTCTAACTATGCATAACATTTAGTTTTATTTTTTCCCCGAATTGTTTAATCACATGTTTTGGACTCTCAAACTTGTATTTTCCATATTTCAAGAAACTGTATGGAGCCACCTTAAAGTACAGTACTACAAATTAAATAAAGTAAATGGTTTGAACCTGGGATTAGTACATGTTTCTGAAACTGTTGGTGACTGACGTTTCAATGGCCTCAACGGTGGTGATCAATAAATGTCCATAATTAATTACTAGATACAGTAGAACATACTTAAATATTACCTTGGTTATAAGCTTTTTTAAGTTTGCCAATTACTTAACTCCTGAATGTATTGTTTATTTATTAACTCTTCCTGCTGAGTAGTATTCAACTCTTTTGGCAAAAATCTTCAATTCCCTGTCGATTCTTTCGACGATGGTCTCATACACTTTTTAGATATCAAAATTTCATCAGATTAGTATTGACGACCGTAAAAATAATCAATAAATATTGCTCTACACTAAAATAATAATCACCATACCCTATATACATACCAATGGAATTCAAGCCATCTCTGAACTGCTGTATTTCAGCGTGCACACCAAAAATGAAATGCTGCTTAATCAGACATTCAGTGATGCTACTCTTGTCACTAAACTTTGATCCATAAATCGCAGAGTAGCCATATGCAGCCACTGCATCTGAGTGCTTAGCTATGACTTCTAAGAAATCCACTTTAGTAGAAGCACTCTCAATCTCATTTAATATTATCTTGAGGTCTTGGTCGGCAACACTCTGGATTAAGAACTTTCTATTTGATGGAAAACCATTAAGCAGATTGAATACTTCTTCTGATAAACATCTTGGCCCAGGCCCCCCTTGCAGAATGCTCCAAACAACGAGTTTGCCAGCAAGTTCATACTGCTTTGTGTTTAGCAAACTCAAATCATGTGATAGCCACCCTCCACTAAAGACTGCAGACTCCCCCACAGCTGCCATAAGAAGACGCATATATTCACGTCGTGGACCTCCAGTATCCACCGCTGCCTCTCCAGAAAATGTTACTTTCACAGGCTTAACAAATGAGAAGCTGGGCCTTTGAAGTGCTCTAAGTGTAGAACTGTACACATACTTGCGACTAATAGTTATTTTGACCATGTCTTCCTCAGTGGCAAGAGTACTGGTGGTTTGGATATTTTCAGATACAAACTGCTTCAGGATATCTTCAACATCATCTTCCAAGTTAGTGTTGTCAGAAATCTGCTGTTGCTCAGAAATACTTGCTTCAATGGCAGCAAGAAAACCAGGGTCCTTGTAGTCATCATCATCATCATCAATCAACGAAACATAGCTGTCATAGTGTTGAAAACTATTTGTGGTGGTATTCGACATCGACACATCTACACCAACATTTTGCTCATTTACCTGAAAGGCTGGCGGGAGGTCATCATCATCTGAGTCATCAGCTATTGTTACTGTAAAAAATAACAAATTCGAACTATAACTAATTAGTAGAAACCTAAATACTAAGTATACTAGTACAAATGCTGCAATCTGGTTAGCTACTCTACTCAATGTTTATCGGTCAATAGATAACAAGTTGAAAATTGAGTACGGATTTGTTTCACACCATGCACCATAATCTTACAAATCCTATCTTTTGTTTTTCACTTTTTTTCGTATTTTTGGTGGGAAAATGAAGTCGCATGTTGGGCGCGAAGGTGACTATAGGCTATGGGTGACTGGAACCCAGATCATGTGATCGTCGTGACACCAGCGTTTTCGAAAAGCTTTGTTTTCGCCGTCCGTCCACACTGGTGCAGAAAAACAGTGTCTTTGAATGCCTCCACTCTGGAGAGTGTTTTCGAAAAGCTCTGTTTTTGGTCACCGAAGATGCCAGTTTTGTTTGAAAACTGCGGATACTTAGTGTGGACATGACCTAACACAATTGACACTCATTTACAAAAACTACGCTTTCATGATTAATATTCATTCATGATAACCAAAAAAAGGAAATTATGTACATTTCGGAAAACAAAGAAATATGAAAACACCTTCCTTTTCCAATTTAAAAATTTTATGAAATATTTTTTTCTATATTTTGATACAAAATATAACATATATACACCTCCCGCCTCTTCGACATTTTTAAAATGTTGTGATGAGAATCAACATGAGGCCTTATCCTCATAGCAGCTGGATCAAAACAGTTGGACGGTGAACGCTGGAAATTTTCCAAATAAAACTTGGCCCAGCGAGTGACGGCTAGACATGATTTGCAGTGAAAATCTTTGACTTTTAACTAGCATGTAGTTTACTTCCGCTTTCACTTTCAATCAGATGTTTACATCAGAATTCTCTTACAATTTGTCACATTTCCCCCCCGTGGGTAACCCTGCTACACACGTAAAAACGTGCAAGCTGTTACATGCCTGCAAGCAAGTTGTTACAAGGCTGTTATCGTGTGCACATAGTCGCAGTAGCCCGGTAAGCGAGCTGGCTCGGTTGCCAGGAAGAATTATTTTTTGGCGTTTATGTGGAATTCATCCCACTGAATTCCACCAGCCGGGATGAATTTGACATTGATTGATATGTTTACGTAAAATTATGTTTCTAGCGAGATCTCACCAAATATTGCCCAAATTCAAGTGAGATCCCGCCTATCAGGCTAGCCCGCTTGTCCATATAAACGAAAAGAAATAATCAAGAGCAACATAAACTATCGGCTATAAACCGAGCTTCCTGGTTACCGGGCTAGCTAGCCTAGCTCGATACGGATTACCCGGGCTGGCTCGTCTCCATATATTAAAAACAACCCCTTTTACAGTAATAATACTCGCTAGTTGTGTGTATTTGAGTCATGATCTCGCTTACCGCTCTTCTGCTTTAAGCAGTTGGCATAATGTTCTCTCATGGCGTACACATCCAGGACAGATAAACAGTTTTTACAAGTCTCTTTTTGAACCATGTTCGGCGGCTTCAAGTCTTTCGGGCTATCGAGGACCAAATCTTGCTGAATAGGTCTGACATATATCTTCCCTTGACCAATAAATGTTACAAGATATGTCATAGTTAAGCCAATCGGTCCTGGAGGAATAACTTTTAATTCTCTTTTACGTGGTTCAGCGTACATCAACTCGAAACCGCCAGCGTCTTTGAGTTTTGGAAATGTTTTAACAATAATAAGTTCACGAACACCGATTTCGTTCGATTCCTCGGGTACTGCAATTTTTACTTCTCCGAGGCCTGACATCAGCAGCTCTCTTTGTTCCTCGGCATCTGGTGTCTCTACTTGATCTTTGTCGCATAGACAGACAAATTTACGAGTAATTAGTTTACATTTAGTGTTCTTAGCTGTCTCAGCTCTCTTATTCTTTCGTTTCCTTGAATTCTGTCGCGGATTAAGCATGGAGCTTTGTCTTTGAAAGGGCTGGAAATGGTGAGGAAACAAAGATATTAATTCGTTTTCTGGTGACCTTGGAGAGGATCCAGTTGTCACGGGTGTTGCTACCACTGGTGTCGCTTCAGACGAGTTTGAAGAGCTTAGAGAATTATTAGATGTAAGGCGTTCAGCTGCTCTAGTAAGGATTCTCGCCGCATCTACCAGGTCGTCCGCCATGCTTGGCGGAAAAAATGCCAAATTGGCGGGGATATTGCGGGGATATTATTTTATAAGTTCCTTGCTCTATTTATAGGTACATTCGTTCCCAGACTGCTGCATAATATTCTATCAAGCTCCATTATAAATATTGGACACCATTTTATAAGATCGTATAAAACTCAAAAGCAGTACTACCAACTTCTGGTACAGCTAAGGAGTAAACAAAAAATTTCTGCACCATAACAAAAGAAGACAATCACTTTTCAAATGCACGATATCAAAATTTTGAACTATTGGCAACATTTTAAAATGTTGTGAAGGACTTTGATATTCGAAATAATATGCAGGCTGCATTTTATAAATTCCAGGCTGCATTATATAAACCGCAGGCTGCATTTTATATAATTCCAGGCTACATTTTAATAAATTCTAATAAATTCAAGGCTACATTTTACAAACCGTAGGCTGCATTTAATAAATTCAAGGCTGCATTTAATAAATTCAAGGCTGCATAATATAAATTCAAGGCTGCATTTAAAAAAATTCAAGCCTGCATTATATAAACTGTAGGCTGCATTATATAAATTCAAGGCTGCATTTAAAAACATTCAAGCCTGCATTATATAAACTGTAGGCTGCATTATATAAATTCAAGGCTGCATTTAATAAATTCAAGGCTGCATTATATAAATTCAAGGCTGCATTTAAAAAAATTCAAGCCTGCATTATATAAACTGTAGGCTGCATTATATAAATTCAAGGCTGCATTTAAAAAAATTCAAGCCTGCATTATATAAACTGTAGGCTGCATTATATAAATTCAAGCCTGCATTATATAAACTGTAGGCTGCATTATATAAATTCAAGGCTGCATTTAATAAATTCAAGGCTGCATAATATAAATTGTTGTGGGCTGAATTATGGCGGGATTGGCACCTCATAAACAAGTACACTTTTTTAAGACTGTTATAAGGTCACACAGTACTGTAAATGTTATTAAACACATATAACTATGTAAACCAGAACAAAAATATTACACGTCCTGATGTTGGTGCAGCCCGCTAGACACATACAATTAAAATGAACCAAATATTGTTTTTTCTCAGCCTATTTATTCATTGTAGAAGTGTCAAAGAAACAATTAGAAAATATTAAAAATATTATGTATATTAAAAGTATCGAGACTCTAGCACCATGCCACAAATAGCAAATAATTTGCACTGTTTACATTCCTTACATTATAAAATTTGGCTACCTCTCTCTCGTCTTTGTAAGGCACTGACTGGTAAATTTGTCGACCATTGTAAATTTGTAATCACGTCCATAATTTACTTACTGTAATAGACAAACTACAAACTTTGAACTGTCAAATACTGTGAATATCCCCTTCACCTGTTATTGTACTTTATGTGCATACGGAAGTCCAAACGCATGTTGTTGGCCTGACATACCTTGTTGAAATTCACAAATAATCGAAAATCTAAGCTTAAACATCCAAAACCAAAACGAACAATTCATCTACTTACTATCATGTTGCTCCTGGCTAACAGTAGTTTTGACAGTTCGAGTCCAGCTCGTTAACTCATTAACACCTGTTAAAAACACAAAGAAAGAAAAATATACATACACAAATAATCAGTATTAATAAATTAAACATACACAACACAAACAATTTTATTTTATTTACTGTGGTAACATTTAATATTTACAATTACGCTTTGAGACTTCAGTTATAATTTCTAGATGAGGTACCTGTACTGTAGTCTGGTTTTATAATCTCTAGATCAGGTTTCGATCTGTACTCTAGAAAAAGTTCACTGATCAGTTTGCATCAAATTAATAAATCAGGAAAGCATAATTAGTGCTACACTGCTCTTGTTGGATATGAGACTTGATGTTCATCATAGCTGGAGGCACATAAGTTATTTTTTTATTATCTGTATACCTATTTTGGTAACTGAACGCATCTAAGCATATAAAAGAATATCCATTGGAAGCATAAATTTTTTTGACAAATAATTCAAATATTATAATATAACTGTATCAGTGCGTTTAAAATAATATTTGGTGTGACGTATTAAAACTGCTGTACTTACTATCACATTGCCTCTGTCTAGTACGAGTATTTCTCCACTGTGGTGTTCCAGATATACCCTTACTTGAAACTGTCAAGGTATTATTACACTGACCAACACCTTTTAGAAATTAAAAAAAAATAGAATTAGACGCATAGACAACAATAACGTAAAAGTTTTGATGTAAGAAAAAGCTTATTTGGAATAGCTGACATCTGCTGTTAGCACGGTGCCTCTCACCAATAGTTAAGCTAAGTTAGACGGGGTTAGTAGTTGAATGGGTGACCAGATTCTGTGATTTTTCTCCTTCTGTAAAATGAACACCTACAATCATGGCCAAAAGTAAAGAGGACAGCTCATGTTTTTGCAACTTTTCTGTTAGTCATATTTTCATCCTACCATCTTTGCTTATGACTGTTTCCTTCCCCCCCCCCCTTTTCAATGTTCAAATGATATTATGAAAGTTCAACAGAATGTGATGAGTTTTTATCTAAATTCATTCGTTTTCAACATTGAAGAGGGGGAGAGGGGGGTATCAAAGTTTTAAGAAATTTAAGACAGGTGTCGTACAACATTTCACCATGCTTGTAGGTCTTAGTTGTGATCCGTGGTCTGTACTGTGTTGTATGGTGACTGCTTGAAGCACCTTTGATATGCCATCTGTAAATTTGTAATGCGCATTTGATCATATTTGATCATTGCACAATAGAATTATTAAATCATTATTATCTAGTCTTCCAGGTAAATTTCTTTGTGACTGAAAAAATACTAACGATGATATAAAACTACTTACTGTCATGATGTTCCTGTCTTCCACTAGCATTGTTTGTTACCTGGTTACTGGGACTTGGTTAGCCATTTAAATGCGCAACTGCAGAAATTATAAAAACAGAATAATAAAATCACGTACATGCATAACATTGAGTAAAAGGAGAATATCACATAAAACTGTTTATTTCATTAACGTTGGCCTTGATCTGTGGAAATGACGTTAGTGTCAGGTTTCCCATGACCACACTACTGTACATGATTCGGATCAAATATTAAAATGGAAACTGTACTTACTACTGCACTGACACTGATGGATAATGCAACCAACACTGTTTTGTGTACAATTAACCAATGAAATGTGTTGGCTACTTACGCCATAGTTAGAATGACTGAATATATCTTCTGTAAATATTAACAAATTTCACTCTTAGTTACTTTAAGAAATTGCAGCTTGATGTCAGTGATAATTGTCATTTGTTTGCTGTACAAGCTGTCTTAGTTAGTAATACTGAGAAAAACTGAGCTCTAAGCGTATGTATGTATACTCACGGCTAGTAGGTTGTGAAGAGAATATTTGACTGTGGACAGTATGGAGAATGCTGTAGTAAACGTTGGTGCTACTGGCAACAATGTGCTTAATATAGAAACTGAAAAAGGAACGTGACTGTCTTCATCTAAATTAATTAAAATCACTATTAGAACAATTTACACTTAACATTCATTCTGGCTAGTACCTGATGGTTTATATTTCAAAAAAGACATAACAGGTTACTGCATATGATTTCTCATACAGGAACAGCACTACAATGTCTATACTGATAGAAATAACAGGATAAGAAAGTTTATGGCATAGAAACTAAACAATTAATCCAAAAAATTATATAAAAGAAAAAGATCTTGAACAATAACTAAAAAAAGAGGCAGAGTTACATGTACCCTCTGAAAATTGACACTACGTAAAACAAATGCGACACATAAGCTGATATATTGTAGAATGAAAGATCAAATGGCACTTAAATTAAGTATTGTAATAGAATTGTCTGTCAATTTACCCATACTGGTATGAACATGGCCTTAGAATTAACTAAAACATGAAGTAATAGTGGCCTGGGCCTATGTCAACGTGTCCCATCTAGGTATATGAAGCAGGCTCATACTGATACTGTATATGCAACTAGGCTCATATTGATCGATACTGTATATGCAACCAGCCTCATATTGATACTGTACATGTACTGTAGCAGGGCTCGTATTGATACTGTCCATGTAAGGCAGGCTCGTATTGATTACTGTACATGTTATTAATAGGCCTAAGAAACCATAAAGTTATTAATAGTGTGGCTCTGTGGGTAAGTCTGTATATATGTAATCATTAATAAACAAGGAATTACAATGAACAAGAACCAGAAAAGTACATTTGTGTTGATGCATGTATCAAAGTTATTGTATCATCATTACTTGTTACTATCATCTACTGTAGTGTACACTAGCATATAATTTTTGACAATTAGACTGATGCCCATAACTGAAAAAAAACAGGCCAAAATAGCATTTGTGCACATGCAAATTAAATTATACATGTGACTTGAATCCTAAGCATTACATAACAAATGATGACGTATATGTATAGTCTGGCAAAGTCAACAAGTACACTTTTTTAAGACTGTTATAAGGTCACACGGTACTGTAAATGTTATTAAACACATATAACTATGTAAACCAGAACAAAAATATTACATGTCCTGATGTTGGTGCAGCCTGCTAGACACATACAATTAAAATGAACCAAATATTATTTTTTCTCAGCCTATTTATTCATTCATTGTAGAAGTCTCAAAGAAACAATTAGAAAATATTAAAAATATTATGTATATTAAAAGTATTGAGACTCTAGCACCATGCCACAAATAGCAAATAATTTGCACTGTTTACATTCCTTACATTATAAAATTTGGCTACCTCTCTCTCGTCTTTGTAAGGCACTGACTGGCAAATTTGTTGAGCATTGTAAATTTGTAATCACGTCCATAATTTACTTACTGTAATAGACAAACTACAAACTTTGAACTGTCAAATACTGTGAATATCCCCTTCACCTGTTATTGTACTTCATGTGCATACGGAAGTCCAAACGCATGTTGTTGGCCTCACATACCTTGTTGAAATTCACAAATAATCGAAAATCTAAGCTTAAACATCCAAAACCAAAACGAACAATTCATCTACTTACTATCATGTTGCTCCTGGCTAACAGTAGTTTTGAGAGTTCGAGTCCAGCTCGTTAACTCATTAACACCTGTTAAAAACACAAAGAAAATACATGTACTGTAGATATACATCAATAACGTTCAGTATAAGGATAATTAAACATACACAGCACAAACAATTTTATTTTATTTACTGTGGTAACATTTAATATTTACAATTACGCTTTGAGACTTCATTTATAATTTCTAGATGAGGTACTGTAGTCTGGTTTTATAATCTCTAGATCAGGTTTCGATCTGTACTCTAGAAAAAGTTCACTGATCAGTTTGCATCAAATTAATAAATCAGGAAAGCATAATTAGCGCTACACTGCTCTTGTTGGATATGAGACTCGATGTTCATCATAGCTGGAGGCACATAAGTTATTTTTTTATTATCTGTATACCTATTTTGGTAACTGAACGCATCTAAGCATAAAAAAGAATATGCATTGGAAGCATAAATTTTTTTAACAAATAATTCAAATATTATAATATAACTGTATCAGTGTGTTTAAAATAATATTTGGTGTGACGTATTAAAACTGCTGTACTTACTATCACATTGCCTCTGTCTAGTACGAGTATTTCTCCACTGTGGTGTTCCAGATATACCCTTACTTGAAACTGTCAAGGTATTATTACACTGACCAACACCTTTTAGAAATTAAAAAAAACAATAGAATTAGATGCATAGACAACAATAACGTAAAAGTTTTGATGTAAGAAAAAGCTTATTTGGAATAGCTGACATGTGCTGTTAGCACGGTGCCTCTCACCAATAGTTAAGCTAAGTTAGACGGGGTTAGTAGTTGAATGGGTGACCAGGTTCTGTGATTTTTCTCCTTCTGTAAAATCAACACCTACAATCATGGCCAAAAGTAAAGAGGACAGCTCATGTTTTTGCAACTTTTCTGTTAGTCATATTTTCATGCTACCATCTTTGCTTATGACTGTTTCCTTCCCGCCCCCCCCCCCCCCCCTTTTCAATGTTCAAATGATATTATGAAACTTCAACAGAATGTGATAAGTTTTTATCTAAATTCATTCGTTTTCAACATTGAAGAGGGGGAGAGGGAGGCATCAAAGTTTTAAGAAATTTAAGGCAGCAGTCGTACATCATTTCACCATGATTGTAGGTCTTAGTTGTGATCCGTGATCTGTACTGTGTTGTATGGTGACTGCTTGAAGCGCTTTTGATATGCCATCTGTAAATTTGTAATGCGCATTTGATCATATTTGATCATTGCACAATAGAATTATTAAATCATTATTATCTAGTGTTGCAGGTAAATTTCTTTCTGAGTGAAAAAATACTAACGGTGATATAAAACTACTTACTGTCATGATGTTCCTGTCTTCCACTAGCATTGTTTGTTACCTGGTTACTGGGACTTGGTTAGCCATTTAAATGTGCAACTGCAGAAATTATAAAAACAGAATAATAAAATCACGCACATGGATAACATTGAGTAAAACCATAATATAACAGAAAACTGTTTATTTCATTATATTTGAGGAGCCTTGATCAATGAAACATATATTGCAATCTTTTATTGTATTAATTAACATGCTATGCTTTTTGTAAGTATTACTGTTAGATAACAGTGCTGGTTTAATTTAGTCAGTGGTATAGTAAAAACTAGACTGTTTTTTCTGATAAATTCTAGTTGCTGAGCATTGAAATAATATTTAACTGTCACACCTGTATATATAATTCAATTACGGTAGCATATACAGAATGCTATTTTCGCCTGGTTTTACAATTGTCATCATCACTGTAATTATCAAATATTATAGAGAAGCTTTTGCAGTACATGATAGTAACAAGGAATCATACATTGATACAATGAATCATACATTGATACATACATTAACACGTGAATGTATTTTTGTAATGTGATTGTAATTCGATGTACATGCACTTGGCTGTTGGGTAAAAGTATTAATTATTTTGTTCATCCCTAGGCTCATTAATAACATGTACAATATCAATATTGGCTAGCTACATGCACAGTATTAATACAACGTCAGTTACATGTACATATACAGTATGAATATGAGTCTGGCCAGATGGAAAATATTAATACAAGTACCTGGATTTTATATAAGCTTGAATATCTTAGTAATTTGAGAATATCTCTTTTCATTATTGTCAATGAAAAACTGTAACTGACGTTGTTTAGTACACTTGCTAGACTAGCTCAGGTTAATAATAATAATAATAATATTATAATAATAATATTTTACTGTCACACCTGTATATATAATTCAATTAGCATATACAGATTGCTATTTTCACCTGGTTTTACAGTTCTCATCATGACTGTAATTCTCAAATATTATAGAGAAGCTTTTGCAGTACATGATAGTAACAATGAATCATACATTGATACATACATTAACACGTGAATGTATTTTTGTAACGTGATTGTAATTCCATGTACATGCACTTGGCTAATGTAATGTATTATTAAGCGTGATATAATGTATTATACACACTAGGTAATATAATGATTATTAGACCTACATAACAATTAACAGCGTCGTTGATAAAATTAAAAACATTTGAGGAACCTTGATGAATACGAGTCTGGCCAGATGGAAAATATTAATATAAGTACCTGGATTTTATATAAGCTTGAATATCTGAGCAATTTGAGAATATGTCTTCTCATTATTGTCTATGCAAAACTGTAACTGACCTTCTGGCTTACATAGCTAGATTAGATACCCATGTTTATTGCAATATCGTTAATTTACAAACCCATCCATTACAATACTGAATTTCGTTGCTAAAATTTTGGCTAACGTACTAAGTTAGATGGAATGTCATTCATCAGTGAGGTTAAGTAGAACAGAAATCCCCTACACGAACGAGTTACATGCTTTTAACTATGCAAATTATATCGTACTTAACTGCCGGCACACTTCAATTCTATCGTAAAACCATATTTGGAAGTCTAAATAACTTGTTTGTGAATGTTCGGCGCGTTCGTATTACTTATAATTTCCATCCAACAACGTTTTGTCTGGCCAATTTGACTCTGTCCTTTTGGACGAAAATGGCGGTAATGAACGAATGAGCCCGCGATATTTCGGTTAACCCAGGCAATTATGGCTGAGTACTTCAAGTAGCTTTATTTAATTTTGTTAAGCCAGCGGCCCGTTCGTCGGTTTTTGCTATTCGTTTTGGCATAGTCTCTCGTTATGTATAATGATATATGACATACAACCAAACAAACACAGTTCTATGATGTATAGTATCACACACGTTTTTTGTTTTACTAATTCCCTACCCGTATACCGAAACACAGAACCACAACCTCCGGAAAGCCTAACCATAACAAATCCCCGGTGACCCTAAACCTAATCACAACCCTCCGGAAAAATGACCCATCTCTAGGATTTTTAGCTTTATGTTTTTTTGTTTAACATCCCCCATAGCTATTGCGTGCCGAAGCTGAGTATGAATATTCTGTACGTCCACGTCCATCGTTATTTTCCTTTGAAGAGGTAAGGAGCATTTGTTTAATGAATTCTAATCAGAAACAGCTCAGCAGCAGACTGTGTAATTTATGTTTGCTTCTTATAATTACAGACCTTTGGTACAATTTGTTGCCTTACATAATTTGCCTTACATAAAGACCTTCAGAAGACGAATAATGAACGGCCTTCACTTCGTGTAACAGATCCTTATTGGCAAGAACCACGTACTTTTTTAAGTAATTCCTGTGGTCCAACATCAAGAACTGGTCAGACTATCAATTTTAATTATATAAATAGACTTGTTAAACTTTAATGCTTATAAAAGTGAGACTATAGAGGTTATAAATCAGGATAATTCTGGTGAACAAACTATTGGTATTTATATTATCATAGTGTGAGGTCGGTTCGATTCCACCTTTATTCTTGCGCGTTATTTATACCTTTTATAAATTGTATTTTGAATATGTATTTATGAATAGTATTTCAATGAAGTGATATTCCTGTTTGTATAGCTACTTCAATTTGCTAAATAATTGTAAATGTTCTAAAAAAGAAAGGTACTGTGGATGAAGTTGACAAGCTATTCAGAATTAATTATGAAAATGTTACAAATAAGCATGTTTATTCAGAACAAAAGAATTCGACTCATTCAACCTGTGTCAATGATGTTGACGTAATTAAAATAAAGATTATTGAACTTTGTTAGCTTTTGGTGGAGAAGGATAGTGCTGAATCATTGACCAAGCTGCTTTCCAGAGTGTGTGCATTTCTACAACATGATGAGCTTCTGAATGTTGGTGATAATCTATTTACAAGTGTTGCTAAATCCAGTGGTATAAAGTCAAATGCTTCTAAATTTGTCTCTCTTTCTCTGGAAGCTATTAAAAATTTGCAGGATCAAGGAAAAGAAAATCTGCTGCTAAACTTTACTCAGTGTGTTGGTGTGAGGAGACCAGATGGTACATACACACTTATGCCAATGGGTCGGATGCCTTTTGGATTGGTCGAATACCAAACAAAATTTTTTACTTATACTAACACACAACAGGTTTGTTTGTGTTTCTTGTTCTAATTTGTTAGATGAGCTTGCTATAATTATATATAATTATCTATTTTTGATTCCTGTATGCAGTTTGTGGTATTAATAATATTTGAGGACTTTTTTCCAGAAGTGCTAAAAATTGTATGTTAATCAATAAACTTATGTGCACATTTTATTTCTGATACATAACAGATATCCATGCCATAAGATTATGATTTATGGCACTGTAGAATGGTTTCAGAATTTGGTCAGCACTTTAATCATCTATTCAGAGGCCCAATGTGGAGTAATGCGTCTTGTGACTGCATGAAAATGCCAGCTCATGTAAGTTTAGTACTGTACACTTTGTGCTATTTAAATATTGCAATAAAAATTTAATAAGTGTTGTTAATTAATATTATAATAGCAAAAAGTTATACAAATACTATTATCTACAGGCTGTATGCATAATTATTTGCAAACATGGTCTGCACATCTGTATTTACCACATACTTACTTGTGAGTCTCTGTGGATACCAGCAATCCTGGAGGAAACTAAGTTTTCTTTGTACAACAATTACTTCCATTGTCATATGTACTTTATGATAAACTGGGGTTTATTATTATTTTAGGCACATGTGAATGTTGCATGTGTTGGCAAACTAACAAGATGCGAAGACATGAAGCACTCTGAATATAGTGTGGAACCAGAAGTGCAGGTATATTGCATGTTCATGTATTACTGTGTAAAATTTATCAACCTGTTAAAGGAGTAAAAGTAATAGTTAGTCTAACGTATTATTAAGCGTGATATAATGTATTACACATACTAGGTAATATAATGATTATTACACCTACATAAAAATTAACAGTGTGGTTGATAAAATTAAAAACATTTGACCAGGCTTTATCACTGAAACATATATTGCAATATTCATTCTATTAATTAACATGCTATGCTTTTTGTAAGTATTACTGTTAGATAACAGTGCTGGTTTAATTTAGTACTGATTAGTATTTAATTTTGAATAGCTGACATGTGCTGTTAGCGTGCTGCCTCTCACCAATAGTTAAGCTAAGTTAGACGCTGACGGGGTTAGTAGTTGAATGGGTGAACAGGTTCTCTGGTTTTTCTCCCTCGGTAAAATCAACACCTACAATCATGGCCAAAAGTAAACAGGACAGCTAATGTTTTCGCAACTTTTCTGTTAGTCATATTTTCATCCTACCATCTTTGCTTATCACTGTTGCCTTCCCTCCCCTTTTCAATGTCCAAATGATATTATGAAACTTCAACAGAATGTGATGAGTTGTTATCTAAATTCATTCGTTTTCAACATTGAAGAGGGGGGGAGGGAGGCATCAAAGTTTTAAGAAATTTAAGGCAGGTGTCGTACAACATTTCACCATGATTGTAGGTAAATTTCTTTGTGAGTGAAAAAATACTAACGATGATATAAAACTACTCACTGTCATGATGTTCCTGTCTTCTACTAGCATTGTTTGTTGCCTGGTTACTGGGACTTGGTTGACCATTTAACTGTGCAACTGCAGAAATTATGAAAACAGAATAATAAAATCAGGCAGATGGATAACATTGAGTAAAAGCATAATATATCATAAAACTGTTTATTTCATTAACCTTGGCCTTGATCTATGGAAAGGACGTTAGTGTCAGGTTTCCCATGACCACACTACTGTACATGATTCGGATCAAATATTAAAATGGAAACTATACTTACTACTGCACTGACACTGATGGATAATGCAACCAACACTGTTTTGTGTACAATTAACCAATGAAATGTGTTGGCTACTTATACGCCATAGTTAGAATGACTGAATATATCTTCTGTAAATATTAACAAATTTCACTCTTATATACTTTAAGAAATTGCAGCTTGATGTCAGTGATAATTGTCATTTGTTTGCTGTACAAGCTGTCTTAGTTAGTAATACTGAGAAAAACTGAGCTCTAAGCGTATGTATGTATACTCACGGCTAGTAGGTTGTGAAGAGAATATTTGACGAACTGTGGACAGTATGGAGAATGCTGTAGTAAACGTTGGTGCTACTGGCAACAATGTGCTTAATATAGAAACTGAAAAAGGAACGCGACTGTCTTCATCTAAATTAATTAAAATCACTATTAGAACAATTTACACTTAACATTCATTCTGGCTAGTACCCGATGGTTTATATTTCAAAAAATACATAACAGGTTACTGCATATGATTTCTCATACAGGAACAGCACTACAATGTCTATACTGATAGAAACAACAGGATAAGAAAGTTTATGGCATAGAAACTAAACAATTAATCCAAAAAATTATATAAAAGAAAAAGATCTTGAACAATACTAAAAAAAGAGGCAGAGTTACATGTACCCTCTGAAAATTGACACTACGTAAAACAAATGTGACACATCAGCTGATATATTGTAGAATGAAAGATCAAATGGCACTTAAATTAAGTATTGTAATAGAATTGTCTGTCAATTTACCCATACTGGTATGAACATGGCCTTAGAATTAACTAAAACATGAAGTAATAGTGGCCTGGGCCTATGTCAATGTGTCCCATCTAGGTATATGAAGCAGGCTCATACTGATACTGTATATGCAACTAGGCTCATATTGATCGATACTGTATATGCAACCAGCCTCATATTGATACTGTACATGTACTGTAGCCGGGCTTGTATTGATACTGTCCATGTAAGGCAGGCTCGTATTGATTACTGTACATGTTATTAATAGGCCTAAGAAACCATAAAGTTATTAATAGTGTGGCTCTGTGGGTAAGTCTGTATATATGTAATTATTAATAAACAAGGAATTACAATGAACAAGAACCAGAAAAGTACATTTGTGTTGATGCATGTATCAAAGTTATTGTATCATCATTACTTGTTACTATCATCTACTGTAGTGTACACTAGCATATAATTTTTGACAATTAGACTGATGCCGATAACTGCAAAAAAACAGGCCAAAATAGCATTTGTGCACATGCAAATTAAATTATACATGCGACTTGAAACCTCAGCATTACATAACAAATGATGACGTATATGTATAGTCTGGCAAAGTCAACAAGTACACTTTTTTTAAGACTGTTATAAGGTCACACGGTACTGTAAATGTTATTAAACACATATAACTATGTAAACCAGAACAAAAATATTACACGTCCTGATGTTGGTGCAGCCTGCTAGACACATACAATTAAAATGAACCAAATATTGTTTTTTCTCAGCCTATTTATTCATTGTAGAAGTCTCAAAGAAACAATTAGAAAATATTTAAAATATTATGTATATTAAAAGTATCGAGACTCTAGCACCATGCCACAAATAGCAAATAATTTGCACTGTTTACATTCCTTACATTATAAAATTTGGCTACCTCTCTCTCGTCTTTGTAAGGCACTGACTGGCAAATTTGTCGACCATTGTAAATTTGTAATCATGTCCATAATTTACTTACTGTAATAGACAAACTACAAACTTTGAACTGTCAAATACTGTGAATATCCCCTTCACCTGTTATTGTACTTTATGTGCATACGGAAGTCCAAACGCATGTTGTTGGCCTCACATACCTTGTTGAAATTCACAAATAATCGAAAATCTAAGCTTAAACATCCAAAACCAAAACGAACAATTCATCTACTTACTATCATGTTGCTCCTGGCTAACAGTAGTTTTGACAGTTCGAGTCCAGCTCGTTAACTCATTAACACCTGTTAAAAACACAAAGAAAATACATGTACTGTAGATATACATCAATAACGTTCAGTATAAGGATAATTAAACATACACAACACAAACAATTTTATTTTATTTACTGTGGTAACATTTAATATTTACAATTACGCTTTGAGACTTCATTTATAATTTCTAGATGAGGTACTGTAGTCTGGTTTTATAATCTCTAGATCAGGTTTCGATCTGTACTCTAGAAAAAGTTCACTGATCAGTTTGCATCAAATTAATAAATCAGGAAAGCATAATTAGCGCTACACTGCTCTTGTTGGATATGAGACTTGATGTTCATCATAGCTGGAGGCACATAAGTTATTTTTTTATTATCTGTATACCTATTTTGGTAACTGAACGCATCTAAGCATAAGAAAGAATATGCATTGGAAGCATAAATTTTTTTGACAAATAATTCAAATATTATAATATAACTGTATCAGTGTGTTTAAAATAATATTTGGTGTGACGTATTAAAACTGCTGTACTTACTATCACATTGCCTCTGTCTAGTACGAGTATTTCTCCACTGTGGTGTTCCAGATATACCCTTACTTGAAACTGTCAAGGTATTATTACACTGACCAACACCTTTTAGAAATTAAAAAAAAACAATAGAATTAGACGCATAGACAACAATAACGTAAAAGTTTTGATGTAAGAAAAAGCTTATTTGGAATAGCTGACATGTGCTGTTAGCACGGTGCCTCTCACCAATAGTTAAGCTAAGTTAGACGGGGTTAGTAGTTGAATGGGTGACCAGGTTCTGTAATTTTTCTCCTTCTGTAAAATGAACACCTACAATCATGGCCAAAAGTAAAGAGGACAGCTCATGTTTTTGCAACTTTTCTGTTAGTCATATTTTCATCCTACCATCTTTGCTTATGACTGTTTCCTTCCCCCCCCTTTTCAATGTTCAAATGATATTATGAAAGTTCAACGGAATGTGATGAGTTTTTATCTAAATTCAGTCGTTTTCAACATTGAAGAGGGGGAGAGGTGGGTATCAAAGTTTTAAGAAATTTAAGACAGGTGTCGTACAACATTTCACCATGCTTGTAGGTCTAAGTTGTGATCCGTGGTCTGTACTGTGTTGTATGGTGACTGCTTGAAGCGCCTTTGATATGCCATCTGTAAATTTGTAATGCGCATTTGATCATATTTGATCATTGCACAATAGAATTATTAAATCATTATCTAGTCTTCCAGGTAAATTTCTTTGTGACTGAAAAAATACTAACGATGATATAAAACTACTTACTGTCATGATGTTCCTGTCTTCCACTAGCATTGTTTGTTACCTGGTTACTGGGACTTGGTTAGCCATTTAAATGTGCAACTGCAGAAATTATAAAAACAGAATAATAAAATCACGCACATGCATAACATTGAGTAAAAGGAGAGTATCACATAAAACTGTTTATTTCATTAACGTTGGCCTTGATCTGTGGAAATGACGTTAGTGTCAGGTTTCCCATGACCACACTACTGTACATGATTCGGATCAAATATTAAAATGGAAACTATACTTACTACTGCACTGACACTGATGGATAATGCAACCAACACTGTTTTGTGTACAATTAACCAATGAAATGTGTTGGCTACTTACGCCATAGTTAGAATGACTGAATATATCTTCTGTAAATATTAACAAATTTCACTCTTAGTTACTTTAAGAAATTGCAGCTTGATGTCAGTGATAATTGTCATTTGTTTGCTGTACAAGCTGTCTTAGTTAGTAATACTGAGAAAAACTGAGCTCTAAGCGTATGTAAGTATACTCACGGCTAGTAGGTTGTGAAGAGAATATTTGACGAACTGTGGACAGTATGGAGAATGCTGTAGTAAACGTTGGTGCTACTGGCAACAATGTGCTTAATATAGAAACTGAAAAAGGAACGTGACTGTCTTCATCTAAATTAATTAAAATCACTATTAGAACAATTTACACTTAACATTCATTCTGGCTAGTACCTGATGGTTTATATTTCAAAAAAGACAAACAGGTTACTGCATATGATTTCTCATACAGGAACAGCACTACAATGTCTATACTGATAGAAACAACAGGATAAGAAAGTTTATGGCATAGAAACTAAACAATTAATCCAAAAAATTATATAAAAGAAAAAGATCTTGAACAATAACTAAAAAAAGAGGCAGAGTTACATGTACCCTCTGAAAATTGACACTACGTAAAACAAATGTGACACATAAGCTGATATATTGTAGAATGAAAGATCAAATGGCACTTAAATTAAGTATTGTAATAGAATTGTCTGTCAATTTACCCATACTGGTATGAACATGGCCTTAGAATTAACTAAAACATGAAGTAATAGTGGCCTGGGCCTATGTCAACGTGTCCCATCTAGGTATATGAAGGAGGCTCATACTGATACTGTATATGCAACTAGGCTCATATTGATCGATACTGTATATGCAACCAGCCTCATATTGATACTGTACATGTACTGTAGCCGGGCTCGTATTGATACTGTCCATGTAAGGCAGGCTCGTATTGATTACTGTACATGTTATTAATAGGCCTAAGAAACCATAAAGTTATTAATAGTGTGGCTCTGTGGGTAAGTCTGTATATATGTAATCATTAATAAACAAGGAATTACAATGAACAAGAACCAGAAAAGTACATTTGTGTTGATGCATGTATCAAAGTTATTGTATCATCATTACTTGTTACTATCATCTACTGTAGTGTACACTAGCATATAATTTTTGACAATTAGACTCATGCCCATTAACTGAAAAAAAACAGGCCAAAATAGCATTTGTGCACATGCAAATTAAATTATACATGCGACTTGAATCCTCAGCATTACATAACAAATGATGACGTATATGTATAGTCTGGCAAAGTCAACAAGTACACTTTTTAAGACTGTTATAAGGTCACACGGTACTGTAAATGTTATTAAACACATATAACTATGTAAACGAGAACAAAAATATTACACGTCCTGATGTTGGTGCAGCCTGCTAGACACATACAATTAAAATGAACCAAATATTGTTTTTTCTCAGCCTATTTATTCATTGTAGAAGTCTCAAAGAAACAATTAGAAAATATTTAAAATATTATGTATATTAAAAGTATCGAGACTCTAGCACCATGCCACAAATAGCAAATAATTTGCACTGTTTACATTCCTTACATTATAAAATTTGGCTACCTCTCTCTCGTCTTTCTAAGGCACTGACTGGCAAATTTGTCGACCATTGTAAATTTGTAATCACGTCCATAATTTACTTACTGTAATAGACAAACTACAAACTTTGAACTGTCAAATACTGTGAATATCCCCTTCACCTGTTATTGTACTTTATGTGCATACCGAAGTCCAAACGCATGTTGTTGGCCTCACATACCTTGTTGAAATTCACAAATAATCGAAAATCTAAGCTTAAACATCCAAAACCAAAACGAACAATTCATCTACTTACTATCATGTTGCTCCTGGCTAACAGTAGTTTTGACAGTTCGAGTCCAGCTCGTTAACTCATTAACACCTGTTAAAAACACAAAGAAAATACATGTACTGTAGATATACATCAATAACGTTCAGTGTAAGGATAATTAAACATACACAACACAAACAATTTTATTTTATTTACTGTGGTAACATTTAGTATTTACAATTACGCTTTGAGACTTCATTTATAATTTCTAGATGAGGTACTGTAGTCTGGTTTTATAATCTCTAGATCAGGTTTCGATCTGTACTCTAGAAAAAGTTCACTGATCAGTTTGCATCAAATTAATAAATCAGGAAAGCGTAATTAGCGCTACACTGCTCTTGTTGGATATGAGACTTGATGTTCATCATAGCTGGAGGCACATAAGTTATTTTTTTATTATCTGTATACCTATTTTGGTAACTGAACGCATCTAAGCATAAAAAAGAATATGCATTGGAAGCATAAATTTTTTTGACAAATAATTCAAATATTATAATATAACTGTATCAGTGTGTTTAAAATAATATTTGGTGTGACGTATTAAAACTGCTGTACTTACTATCACATTGCCTCTGTCTAGTACGAGTATTTCTCCACTGTGGTGTTCCAGATATACCCTTACTTGAAACTGTCAAGGTATTATTACACTGACCAACACCTTTTAGAAATTAAAAAAAACAATAGAATTAGACGCATAGACAACAATAACGTAAAAGTTTTGATGTAAGAAAAAGCTTATTTGGAATAGCTGACATGTGCTGTTAGCACGGTGCCTCTCACCAATAGTTAAGCTAAGTTAGACGGGGTTAGTAGTTGAATGGGTGACCAGGTTCTGTGATTTTTCTCCTTCTATAAAATGAACACCTACAATCATGGCCAAAAGTAAAGAGGACAGCTCATGTTTTTGCAACTTTTCTGTTAGTCATATTTTCATCCTACCATCTTTGCTTATGACTGTTTCCTTCCCCCCCCCCCCTTTTCAATGTTCAAATGATATTATGAAAGTTCAACAGAATGTGATGAGTTTTTATCTAAATTCATTCGTTTTCAACATTGAAGAGGGGGAGAGGGGGGTATCAAAGTTTTAAGAAATTTAAGACAGGTGTCGTACAACATTTCACCATGCTTGTAGGTCTTAGTTGTGATCCGTGGTCTGTACTGTGTTGTATGGTGACTGCTTGAAGCGCCTTTGATATGCCATCTGTAAATTTGTAATGCGCATTTGATCATATTTGATCATTGCAGAATAGAATTATTAAATCATTATTATCTAGTCTTCCAGGTAAATTTCTTTGTGACTGAAAAAATACTAACGATGATATAAAACTACTTACTGTCATGATGTTCCTGTCTTCCACTAGCATTGTTTGTTACCTGGTTACTGGGGCTTGGTTAGCCATTTAAATGTGCAACTGCAGAAATTATAAAAACAGAATAATAAAATCACGCACATGCATAACATTGAGTAAAAGGAGAGTATCACATAAAACTGTTTATTTCATTAACGTTGGCCTTGATCTGTGGAAATGACGTTAGTGTCAGGTTTCCCATGACCACACTACTGTACATGATTCGAATCAAATATTAAAATGGAAACTATACTTACTACTGCACTGACACTGATGGATAATGCAACCAACACTGTTTTGTGTACAATTAACCAATGAAATGTGTTGGCTACTTACGCCATAGTTAGAATGACTGAATATATCTTCTGTAAATATTAACAAATTTCACTCTTAGTTACTTTAAGAAATTGCAGCTTGATGTCAGTGATAACTGTCATTTGTTTGCTGTACAAGCTGTCTTAGTTAGTAATACTGAGAAAAACTGAGCTCTAAGCGTATGTATGTATACTCACGGCTAGTAGGTTGTGAAGAGAATATTTGACGAACTGTGGACAGTATGGAGAATGCTGTAGTAAACGTTGGTGCTACTGGCAACAATGTGCTTAATATAGAAACTGAAAAAGGAACGTGACTGTCTTCATCTAAATTAATTAAAATCACTATTAGAACAATTTACACTTAACATTCATTCTGGCTAGTACCTGATGGTTTATATTTCAAAAAAGACAAACAGGTTACTGCATATGATTTCTCATACAGGAACAGCACTACAATGTCTATACTGATAGAAACAACAGGATAAGAAAGTTTATGGCATAGAAACTAAACAATTAATCCAAAAAATTATATAAAAGAAAAAGATCTTGAACAATAACTAAAAAAAGAGGCAGAGTTACATGTACCCTCTGAAAATTGACACTACGTAAAACAAATGTGACACATAAGCTGATATATTGTAGAATGAAAGATCAAATGGCACTTAAATTAAGTATTGTAATAGAATTGTCTGTCAATTTACCCATACTGGTATGAACATGGCCTTAGAATTAACTAAAACATGAAGTAATAGTGGCCTGGGCCTATGTCAACGTGTCCCATCTAGGTATATGAAGGAGGCTCATACTGATACTGTATATGCAACTAGGCTCATATTGATCGATACTGTATATGCAACCAGCCTCATATTGATACTGTACATGTACTGTAGCCGGGCTCGTATTGATACTGTCCATGTAAGGCAGGCTCGTATTGATTACTGTACATGTTATTAATAGGCCTAAGAAACCATAAAGTTATTAATAGTGTGGCTCTGTGGGTAAGTCTGTATATATGTAATTATTAATAAACAAGGAATTACAATGAACAAGAACCAGAAAAGTACATTTGTGTTGATGCATGTATCAAAGTTATTGTATCATCATTACTTGTTACTATCATCTACTGTAGTGTACACTAGCATATAAATTTTGACAATTAGACTCATGCCCATAACTGCAAAAAAACAGGGCAAAATAGCATTTGTGCACATGCAAATTAAATTATACATGCGACTTGAATCCTCAGCATTACATAACAAACGATGACGTATATGTATAGTCTGGCAAAGTCAACAAGTACACTTTTTAAGACTGTTATAAGGTCACACGGTACTGTAAATGTTATTAAACACATATAACTATGTAAAGCAGAACAAAAATATTACATGTCCTGATGTTGGTGCAGCCTGCTAGACACATACAATTAAAATGAACCAAATATTGTTTTCTCTCAGCCTATTTATTCATTGTAGAAGTCTCAAAGAAACAATTAGAAAATATTTAAAATATTATGTATATTAAAAGTATCGAGACTCTAGCACCATGCCACAAATAGCAAATAATTTCCACTCTTTACATTCCTTACATTATAAAATTTGTCTACCTCTTTCTCGTCTTTGTAATGTACTGACTGGCAAATTTGTCGACCATTGTAAATTTGTAATCACGTCCATAATTTACTTACTGTAATAGACAAACTACAAACTTTGAACTGTCAAATACTCTGAATATAACCTTCCCTTCTTATTGTACTTTATGTGCATACTGAAGTCCAAACGCACGTTGTTGGCGTGAGATACCTCGTTGAAATTCACAAATAATCGAAAATCTAAGCTTAAACATCCAAAAGCAAAACGAACACATTTGAGACCAAAACTGCAGGCATCAGTTGATGCAGGAATTCCACCCAAGGAGGATACCGTTAAAAAAATAAACTAAGCCTCAAAATGTCCTTTTTTGGAGCAGGATCGTATTCTTCCAAAATCCATAAAGTTTGACGCTTCCTACAATGAAGTCATTTGAAGAAAGCATAGCATGTTTGGTATTACAATGAAGCTTTAGACAAGCTATGTTTATTTCCGACAGTCAATTGTCACTCGAGTAAATACGATCGTCATCCGAGGCCCTCAAATTCGACAACTCGGGCAAGATCGGTATTCGTCACCAGACTCTAACATTTGCCCGCTCGTCCAATATGGAAAAATGCCAGGATTGACGTGGCGATTTTGGCGGCTTTTGCCCGGCGTGTGTAAACACGCTTCTGAACACAGTAGAAAAAGACTCGTAGAGAAAGACTATAAGTATAAGCTGAGCTATTTCAACCTCATGGGTAATTCATTCCCAGAGCGCATGCTGGGGTGATATAATGCGCGCGCACATACGTACTAGTACCAGGCTTCTGTATATAGGCCTCATCAATTATCAAAGAAACATTTCAGTATCACGCTTATTCAGGCACTAGCCACGGCCACTTGCTTCGTTTCCGTATAATTAGTTTAGAGGAAACTTCGTTCGGCTACCCCGCTATGCCTATGTCGTTTTAGTCAAACTATATTTTCGTATTTGCTCAAATATTGTTTGCGAGTCCGCGATCGATCGCTATATTTCAACAATTAATATTAATTGTCAATAGACATCCGATATTTAAGATACAAGGTGAAAAACACATTTGATGACCTTTATTGCACCAATTATTTTTCATACCAAATTAACGTTAAACCCCAGCGTTAAAACAGTGTTCATACAACGTTTATTCCGCAAACGAATTCACGCAAATATTAACGTTAATAAAGAAATGACCCTGCGATATTTCCGTTAACCCAGCCAAGTTATAGCTGAGTACTTCAAGTAGCTTTACTTAATTTTGTTAAGCCAGGTGGCCGTTCGCCGTTTTTTCTATTCTCTTTTTACGGTATTATTTACAGATAAGCAGATATTATTTATTATCAGTGCGTTTTATACGAGTTGAATATATCAATAATTTGAGAATATGTATTTTCATGATTGTCAATGCTAGACTAGCTCGGTTAAAGTGTCTATGACATGAAAAAATGGTATACGATTTTTTTGTATTAACTGAAAGATATACCTGTCAAAGGTAATCTCACGAAATTTGGCATCATTTCGTCGCATATTTTTCGAACTACGACTCTTCGAAGTTCACCTGAAACGACTCGAAGACTGCGAAACTCCATCGCGCCGTCAGACCGGCTATCTCGTTACTTATGACGTAGGCGTGTGGACACATCTCAAATTGACTAAACAAAATAACAGGTATTATTTGAGGCGTTTTTGAGCAAATTGGTATCGCTATGATTCTGAATAAAACAAATTTATTTTAGCCTTATAGTGAAATTCTATATTACCGAAGTGTTGATGACGTCTGGATATTCATCATTTCCATTGAACCGCGAGTATAAACACTCGTAGTAAGAGTGAAGTTAGGTCAAGCAAAACCGTTTTGTTTACTTTTCATCAGCCTTAGAATAAATATACGCATTCGACCATGCATATACGGTTCAATTTAATCTCTAGCGCGAGTTTCTTTACATATTATCAGTAATAAGTATTTCGTTAACAAGCGTCTGCCGCGCGAATGCAAGACAAACGCAGTTTTATTGCCTCCGCAAATTATGTCATGATTGTGAAAACAAGCTGAAATTACGCCAGTCGCTGAAATGTCGGATATATAAACAGTATATAACTGAGAGCAAATTAGTTATAAGTAATAGAAGCAAGAACCAGAGCACAAAATATTGTAACGCTAGACGACTGGAACTATAAATGTTGTACTTGATCGAAGTTTCGTATATCACAACAATCAGCTGGAATAGTATATATTAGCCAACAGCCAATAAAATGTATAACATTATGTTTCGCTGCTATGACTATGGACTATGACCCAAATCCAAAACATACTAACGATGATATAAAACTACTTACTGTCATGTTGTTCCTGTCTTCCACTAGCATTGTTTGTTGCCTGGTTACTGGGACTTGGTTGGCCATTTAACTCAGTGAATATAGAAATTATAAAAACAGAATAATAAAATGAGGCACATGGATAACATTGCACCCAAACAAGGATTGCCTCTCAAAGCACATCCACCAAAAGTGAGACTATAGAGGTTATAAATGAGGATAATTCTGGTGAACAAACTATTGGTATTTACATTATCATAGTGTGAGGTCGGTTCGATTCCACCTTTATTCTTGCCTCTTATTTATACCTTTTTTAAATTGTATTTTGAATATGTACTTATCAATAGTATTTCAATGAAGTGATATTCCGGTTTGTATAGCTACTTCAATTCACTGAATAATTGTAAATGTTTCTAAAAAAGAAAGGTACTGTGGATGAAGTTGAGAAGCTATTCAGAATTAATTATGAAAATGTTACAAATAAGCATGTTTATTCAGAACAAAAGAGTTCCACTCATTCAACCTCTGTCAATGATGTTGACGTAATTAAAATAAAGATTATTGAACTTTGTGAGCTTTTGGTGGAGAAGGATAGTGCTCAATGATTGACCAATCTGCTTTCCAGAGTGTGTGCATTTTTACCACATGATGAGCTTCTGAATGTTGGTGATAATCTATTTGCAAGTGTTGCTAAATCCAGTGGTATAAAGTCAAATGCTTCTAAATTTGTCTCCCTTTCTCTGGAAGGTATTAAAAATTTGCACGATGCAGGAAAGGAAAATCTGCTGCTAAAATTTACTCAGTGTGTTGGTGTGAGGACACCAGATGGTACATACACACTTATGCCAATGGCTCGGATGCCTTTTGCATTGGTCGAATACCAAACAAAATTTTTTATTTGTACTAACACACAACAGGTTTGTTTGTGTTTCTTGTACTAATTTGTTAGATGAGCTCGCTATAATTATATATAATTATCTATTTTTGCTTCCTGTATGCAGTTTGTGGTATTAATAATATTTGAGGACTTTTTTCCACAAGTGCTAAAAATTGTATGTTAATCAATAAACTTATGTGCACATTTTATTTCTGATACATAACAGATATCCATGCCATAAGATTATGATTTATGGCACTGTAGAATGCTTTCAGAATTTCGTCAGCACTTCAATCGTCTATTCAGAGGCCGAATGTGGAGTAATGTGTCTTGTGACTGCATGAAAATGCCAATTCATGTAAGTTTAGTACTGTACACTTTGTGTTATTTAAATATTGCAATAAAAATTTAACAAGTATTGTTAATTAATATTATAATAGCAAAAAGTTATATACATACTGTTATCTACAGGCTGTATGCATAATTATTTGCAAGCATGGTCTGCACATCTGTTTTTACCACATACTTGCTTGTGAGTCTCTGTGGATACCAGCAACCCTGGAGGAAACTAAGTTTTCTTTGTACAACAATTACTTCCAGTGTCATATGTACTTTATGATAAACTGGGGTTTATTATTATTTTAGGCACATGTGAATGTTGCATATGTTGGCAAAGTAACAAGATGCGAAGACATGAAGCACTCTGAATATAGTGTGGAACCAGAAGTGCAGGTATAGTGCATGTTCATGTATTATTGTGTAAAATTTATCAACCTGTTAAAGGAGTAGAAGTAATAGTTAGTCTAATGTATTATTAAGCGTGATATAATGTATTACACACACTAGGTAATATAATGATTATTACACCTACATAACAATTAACAGTGTGGTTGATAAAATTAAAAACATTTCAGGAGCCTTTATCACTGAAACATATATTGCAATATTCATTCTATTAATTAACATGCTATGCTTTTTGTACATATTACTGTTAGATGACAGTGCTGGTTTAATTTAGTCAGTGGTATAGTAAAAACAAGACTGTTTTTTCTGATAAATTCTAGTTGCTGAGCATTGAAATAATATTTTACTATCACACCTGTATATATAATTCAATTACGGTAGCATATACAGAATGCTATTTTCGCCTGGTTTTACAGTTGTCATCATGACTGTAATTCTCAAATATTATAGACAAGCTTTTGCAGTACATGATAGTAACAAGGAATCATACATTGATACAATGAATCATACATTGATACATACATTAACACGTGAATGTATTTTTGTAATGTAATTGTAATTCCACATACATGCACTTGGCTGTCGGGTAAGACTATTAATTATTTTGTTCATTCCTGGGGTCATTAATAACATGTACAATATCAATATCGGCTAGGTACATGCACAGTATTAATACAAGGTCGGTTACATGTACATATACAGTATGAATATCAGTCTGGCGAGATGGAAAATATTAATACAAGTACCTGGATTTTATATAAGTTTGAATATCTGAGTAATTTGAGAATATCTCTTTTCATTATTGTCAATGAAAAACTGTAACTGACGTTGTTTAGTACACTTGCTAGACTAGCTCAGGTTGATAATAATAATATTATAATAATAATAATATTTTACTGTCACACCTGTATATATAATTCAATTAGCATATACAGAATGCCATTTTCACCTGGTTTTACAGTTCTCATCATGACTGTAATTCTCAAATATTATAGAGAACCTTTTGCAGTACATGATAGTAACAATGAATCATACAGTCATACATACATTAACACGTGAATGTATTTTTGTAACGTGATTGTAATTGCATGTACATGCACTTGGCTAATGTAATGTATTATTAAGCATCATATAATGTATTATACACACTAGGTAATATAATGATTATTAGACCTACATAACAATTAACAGCGTCATTGATAAAATTAAAAATATTTGAGGAGCCTTGATGAATATGAGTCTGGCTAGATAGAAAATATTAATAGAACTACCTGGATTTTATATAAGCTTGAATATCTGAGTAATTTGAGAATATGTCTTCTCATTATTGTCTATGCAAAACTGTAACTGACCTTCTGGCTTACATAGCTAGATCAGACACCCATGTTTATTGCAATATTGTTCATTTACAAACCCATCTATTACAATACTGAATTTCGTTGCTAAAATTTTGGCTAAGGTACTAAGTTAGATAGAATGTATTACACACACTAAGTAATATAATGATTATTACAGCTACATAACAATTAACAGTGTGGTTGATAAAATTAAAAACATTTGAGGAGCCTTTATCAGTGAAACATATATTGCAATATTCATTCTATCCATTAACATGATATGCTTTTTGTAAGTATTACTGTTAGATAACAGTGCTGGTTTAATTTAGTATTGATTAGTATTTAATTTGGAATAGCTGACATGTGCTGTTAGCGCGCTGCCACTCACCAATAGTTAACCTAAGTTAGACAGGGTTAGTAGTTGAATGGGTGACCAGGTTGTCTGGTTTTTCTCCCTCTGTAAAAATCAACACCTACAATCATGGCCAAAAGTAAAGAGGAGAGCTAATGTTTTTGCAACTTTTCTGTTAGTCATATTTTCATCCTACCATCTTTGCTTATGACTGTTGCCTTCCCTCCCCTTTTCAATGTTCAAATGATATTATGAAACTTCAACAGAATGTGATGAGTTTTTATCTAAATTCATTCATTTTCAACATTGAAGAGGGGGAGAGCGAGCCATCAAAGTTTTAAGAAATTTAAGGCAGGTGTCGTACAACATTTCACCATGATTGTAGGTCTTAGTTGTGATCCGTGGTCTGTACTGTGTTGTATGGTGACTGCTTGAAGCGCCTTTGATATGCCATTTCTAAATTTGCAATGCGCATTTGATCATATTTGATCATTGCACAATAGAATTATTAAATCATTATTATCTAGTCTTCCAGGTAAATTTCTTTGTGAGTGAAAAAATACTAACGATGATATAAAAGTACTTACTGTCATGATGTTCCTGTCTTCCAGTAGCATTGTTTGTTACCTGGTTACTGGGACTTGGTTAGCCATTTAAATGTGCAACTGCAGAAATTATAAAAACAGAATAATAAAATCACCCACATGGATAACATTGAGTAAAAGGAGAATATAACATAAAACTGTTTATTTCATTAACGTTGGCCTTGATCTGTGGAAATGACGTTAGTGTCAGGTTTCCCATGACCACACTACTGTACATGATTCAGATCAAATATTAAAATGGAAACTATACTTACTACTCCACTGACACTGATGGATAATGCAACCAACACTGTTTTCTGTACAATTAACCAATGAAATGTGTTGGCTACTTACGCCATAGTTAGAATGACTGAATATATCTTCTGTAAATATTAACAAATTTCACTCTTAGTTACTTTAAGAAATTGCAGCTTAATGTCAGTGATAATTGTCATTTGTTTGCTGTACAAGCTGTGTTAGTTAGTAATACTGAGAAAAACTGAGCTCTAAGCGTATGTATGTATACTCACGGCTAGTAGGTTGTGAAGAGAATATTTGACGAACTGTGGACAGTATGGAGAACGCTGTAGTAAACGTTGGTGCTACTGGCAACAATGTGCTTAATATAGAAGCTGAAAAAGGAACGTGACTGTCTTCATCTAAATTAATTAAAATCACTATTAGAACAATTTACACTTAACATTCATTCTGGCTAGTACCTGATGGTTTATATTTCAAAAAAGACATAACAGGTTACTGCATATGATTTCTCATACAGGAACAGCACTACAATGTCTACACTGATAGAAACAACAGGATAAGAAAGTTTATGGCATAGAAACTAAACAATTAATCCAAAAAATTATATAAAAGAAAAAGATCTTGAACAATAAGTAAAAAAAGAGGCAGAGTTACATGTACCCTCTGAAAATTGACACTACGTAAAACAAATGTGACACATAAGCTGATATATTGTAGAATGAAAGATCAAATGGCACTTAAATTAAGTATTGTAATAGAATTGTCTGTCAATTTTACCTATACTCGTATGAACATGGGCTCAGAACCAACTAAAACATAAAGTAATAGTGGCCTGGGCCTATGTCAATGTGTCCAATCTAGGTATATGAAGGCAGGCTCATGCTGATACTGTATATGCAACTGGGCTCATATTGATCAATACTGTATATGGAATCAGCCTCGTATTGATACTGTACATGTACTGTAGGTGGGCTCGTATTGATACTGTCCATGTAAGGCAGGCTCGTATTGATTACTGTACATGTTATTAATAGACCTAAGAAACCATAAAGTTATTAATAGTGTGGCTCTGCGGGCAAGTCTGTATATATGTAATTATTAATAAACAAGGAATTACAATGAACGAGAAGCAGGGATGACTGTCTAATGTTATTATTATATTATTACAATGAAGTATCAAACAAACATACAATGTGTAACATTGTTATGTTGAATCTACATGTAATGTGTCAGATTATTTATTAAAATAAATATGCCTTTACAATTATATGTATTTTTTTATATTACCAATTGTCAGATTGTTATAAAAGCTCCCCAGATAGAATTGTCAATCAAATGTCACGTGTCTGAAAATGAAAGATACATATTAATTAATTCTGCAGATGTGCCAAATACATTTAACAGCGTTCTTCTTGCCAGTTGTCAGAAACTGTAATTTAGCTTGTGTGTAAAATTTATCAACCTGTTAAACGAGTAGAAGTAATAGTTAGTATAATGTATTATTAAGGGTGATATAATGTATTACACACACTAGGTAATATAATGATTATTAGACCTACATAACAATTAACAGCGTGGTTGATAAAATTAAAAACATTTGAGGAGCCTTGATCAGTGAAACATATATTGCAATTTTTATTGTATTAATTAACATGCTATGCTTTTTGTAAGTATTACTGTTAGATAACAGTGCTGGTTTAATTTAGTCAGTGGTATAGTAAAAACTAGACTGTTTTTTCTGATAAATTCTAGTTGCTGAGTATTGAAATAATATTTAACTGTCACACCTGTATATATAATTCAATTACGGTAGCATATACAGAATGCTATTTTCACCTGGTTTTACAGTTGGAATCATACATTGATACAATGAATCATACATTGATACATACATTAACACGTGAATGTATTTTTGTAATGTGATTGTAATTCGATGTACATGCACTTGGCTGTCAGGTAAGAGTATTAATTATTTTGTTCATCCCTGGGTACATTGATAACCTGTACAATATGAATATTGGCTAGGTACATGCACAGTATTAATACAACGTCAGTTACATGTACATATACAGTATGAATATGAGTCTGGCCAGATGGAAAATATTAATACAAGTACCTGGATTTTATATAAGCTTGAATATCTGAGTAATTTGAGAATATATCTTTTCATTATTGTCAATGAAAAACTGTAACTGATGTTGTTTAGTACACTTGCTAGACTAGCTCAGGTTAATAATAATAATAATAATATTATAATAATAATAATATTTTACTGTCACACCTGTATATATAATTAAATTAGCATATACAGATTGCTATTTTCACCTGGTTTTACAATTCTCGTCATGACTGTAATTCTCAAATATTATAGAGAAGCTTTTGCAGTACGTGATAGTAACAATGAATCATACATTGATACATACATTAACACGTGAATGTATTTTTGTAACGTGATTGTAATTCCATGTACATGCACTTGGCTAATGTAATGTATTATTAAGCGTGATATAATGTATTATACACACTAGGTAATATAATGATTATTAGACCTACATAACAATTAACAGCGTCGTTGATAAAATTAAAAACATTTGAGGAACCTTGATGAATACGAGTCTGGCCAGATGGAAAATATTAATAGAAGTACCTGGATTTTATATAAGCTTGAATATCTGAGTAATTTGAGAATATGTCTTCTCATTATTGTCTATGCAAAACTGTAACTGACCTTCTGGCTTACATAGCTACATTACATACCCATGTTTATTGCAATATCGTTAATTTACAAACGCATCTATTACAATACTGAATTTCGTTGCTAAAATTTTGGCTAAGGTACTAAGTTAGATGGAATGTCATTCATCAGTGAAGTCAAGTAGAACAGAAATCTCCTACACGAACGAGTTACATGCTTTTAACTATGCAAATTCTATCGTACTTAACTGCCAATATATTACTGTTGCATGTCAATTGTATAGCAATAGGAATAATCAAGATAGCTCTATGAAGACTTACGGTATCCTGGGGCACTTCAATTCTGTCGTAAAACCATATTTGGAAGTCTAAATAACTTGTTTGTGAATGTTCGGCCCGTTAGTATTACTTATAATCTCCATCCAACAACGTTTTGTCTGGCCAATTTAGCTCTGTCCTTTTGAACGAAAATGGCGGTAATGAACGAATGAGCCCGCGATATTTCGGTTAACCCAGCTAATTATGGCTGAGTACTTCAAGTAGCTTTACTTAATTTTGTTAAGCCAGCGGCCCGTTCGTCGGTTTTTGCTATTCGTTTTGGCATAGTCTCTCGTTATGTATAATGATATATGACATACAACCAAACAAACATAGTTCTATGATGTATAGTATCACACGTTTTTTCTTTTACTAATTCCCTACCCGTATACCGCAACACAGAACCACAAGCTCCACAAACCCTAACCCCAACAAATCCCCGGTGTCCCTAAACCTAATCACAACCCTCCGGAAAAATTACCCATCTCTAGGATTTTTAGCTTTATGTTTTTTAGTTTAACATCCCCCATAACTATTGCGTGCCGAAGCTGAGTATGAACATTCTGTACATCCACGTCCATCGTTATTCTCTTCTGAAGAGGTAAGGAGCATTTCTTTAATGAATTGTAATCACAAACAGCTGAGCAGCAGACTGTGTAATTTATGTTTGCTTGTTATAATTACAGACCTTTTTATGTATAATATGTATATTATATATATACATTTGAAACGTTCATTATATGTGTATATATATATCCCCGTTTTTAAAATTTTTCTCGAGTACTTGAATCAGTTGCATGACGTTAGATGGCCGCAACCATAGCAGGCGCGATATTAGCACGAACGGAAATGACGTTTCATACGCTTAGATACCCTTTGGCTATGACGCAGGCTGTATCACGTTTTGTTAACATTTTGTTAAACTTATGTTATATCACATATTACACTAGATTACATTACATTACATTACATTACGTTACATTACGTTACATTACGTTATATTACATTACGTTACATTACGTTACATTACGTTACATTACATCACATTACATTACGTTACATCAGCGGCGGCGCGAAGCGTAAATTTTTTGGTGTTACTTGTGGTATATAATGTAGGGCGGTCTGGGGGTATGCACCCCCAGAAAATTTTGAAATCTAGAGGCCCTGAAATGCTATTTCGAGCATTCTACAGAAGATATTCTTTGAAAAAATCAAGCGAGATGAAGATCTAAATGTTAAGCATTTTACGCAGTTCGATGACTTGACGACCAAATTAACGGAAACGTCCATTGAATTATATCTGTCTGAGAATATGACGCAACTAATAATATTGTAGCGGTACATTTCTTATATTCAAACGGCAAACGGTAAGTCTACTTTAAACATATTTCGTTTTTAAAATTGTGGGATTGTTGGAAATACAAACCAGGTACAACTCAGAAACATAATGGCAATGTATAACAAACTTGTTCACTGTTCTCTTACTTAGTTTTTAAGTTTACACTTTGCAGTTGTGAGTCGATAGTAAAGAAAAAAGTTTTGAAACATCCCAGCGATGGCCACACGCCTCGCCACCGCAACGCCATCTTAGCGATACTGATGCGCTGCACGTGTGAATACAGTAGCTTGCGTGATGCGCCAAAAATACATATGATCAGCGTAACGTCTGGCTGGTTTTGCGAACGCAGGCGCCCAAGGTATTAGAATGGCAAAACTAATAGCTTGTAAGATTGCGTTGTTAGATATACAAATATTCGCATCGTTCTTACCTTTGAAGGAGGACTTATGCCTTTTTTTTGTTAAAGATGGGTTCAAGAAGATTTTCCTTTCGTCAGATAAATTCTAGTCACCATATCAAAGTTTCAAAATTGTTATAAATAATTGCTCTTTGTTTCCATATTATTGAAGTGTTGAACTCCAGTGTTGGGAGCTTTTCCTTGTGAAATAGGCGATACAGGCGATACTACATGGATGATTTATATATGAGATGTTATATATTGTTAATGTAATCAAGCGAAAAGAATTGCAGACGCGGAATAAAAGCAGTTTTAAATCGAAATAGTAAAGCGTCTGACTTTAAAATATAAATATTGTACCACCTGTGGTGAAATTTAACACGGAAAATCCGCGTTTCTTGTCAAGCCAAGGTATTAGTTTTGAGATTCTAATACCTTGAGGTCTAAGCCTTTCAAACACTTGTCGCTAAAGTCACTAAGGTTGTTGCGGGCATGAGCGAGGACGGTACGGTACTGCGGAATTGAAATCAAACAATCAAAAACAAAGATGTTGTTTTCTTCAATCCGTCTCTGTTCTTGGAATAATTATATTATTTTACAATTCATTTCAATCTGGAGAAAAAAATGTATTAGACTAATACCTTTAATACTTCAGCGTGCCGCCCCTGCGTTACATTATATCATATTATACTATATTAGGATATTTTGCGACGCCCGACTTTACCGCCAACGCAAAAGGACTTTTTAGACACGATCCGCCATTTTTTAGCTAGCATACATGACCCAGGACAGTTACTGAAATTACGTTAAGTCTTGTAGAAGCGTATTTCAAGATCGCCCACGCATTAAAGAAGTGTTGTCGCACTAGGTCATCAACTATGATTGCTTAGAAAAATAAGCTTTAATTAGATGAAGGGTGACCAGATATTTCCACTAACGATTGTGTTAGAAACAGAGCCGACAGGTCCTTAGGCGGTCTATAGAGATATAGTTAAACACCTGTATATAAAGTTATTTATATGAACGTATCAACGAAAACTCTGCTAGTCTATACCCAAGCTCTTATAAGTACCGTATTAACACGTAATTACAGAAATTGCTA
The DNA here is from genome assembly GCA_035771165.1 of Paragorgia papillata. Lineage (NCBI taxonomy): Eukaryota > Metazoa > Cnidaria > Anthozoa > Scleralcyonacea > Coralliidae > Paragorgia > Paragorgia papillata. The sequence goes on along the minus strand of JAWNZC010000086.1, from coordinate 1,028,780 downwards.
TTTTATATCCGATATATCGTTTCACTAAGGCGATTTAGCAAGGATAAAACATTCAACTAAGCTAATTTAAGTTTCAATCAATGGGTTGCAAACGCAAACAGCTATATGCTTTTACATAGCCTATTACTCTTGTCTTATACTTTACAATTGTACAAGTATGAATAAAAATGCCTAGGGAAAATGGATAAACTTAAACATGTTTAGCCTTAGATAACGTGTATTTCGAGACCGCCCATACATGAATTACATCAAAGACCATGACAAGACCGTAATTCTCTAATTAGATAAACGCTAACCGGATATTTTTGCTAAATCTTCTGTTCGCGACGACAGTCTGAAGAGTACGTTAGGCAATCTATAAACAAAACGAAAATAAAATCGTTTAAATATCATTCAAAAAGTTTCATCTTTCTATGATAGCCCAATTGCAAAATGCGTTTCAAAAACCTTATTAAAACGTTTGGATTAAGCTTATGAAAAATACTTTTACGAGGAATATATTAGGCGTAGCCGTCAGTGTTTCAGAATGTATACGTAACGTATAATTAAGCCGTCGGTTTATTCCAACTTTCAGCTAATGGTCAGTTAATGCAGCCTCTCATCTATGTATGTTGCAACCGCTAAAAGCGTTTCTATTATCTAAAGTCTTTCACCGGTTAGACTAGTAAATTTATCTTAAACATAACGCGTACTGTATAATGTCTTTAGCAAAAAGCAACGAAAAAAATATATAAATAATTCAAATGCTTTCTTAGCGTAAAATATATCTTTCTATATTTCATATTAATAAGCGTTAGATATTCTTAGTTAATGAGAAACTAGTGTAAATATCTTAACTTTAAGTCAGTATGGGCGGGACCACACACCCTACAGTATCAAGTGCGTATCATTCAGTTTGTCCTCGAAATCAAAAAGCTACCGCTCAAAACTTAAGGGACCAGGAAAACTTGAAGGTGAGTTTATTTTGTTGCGGATAGAATTTACGTATATTTCTGATATGTAACAAAATAACATAGCTACATAAAAGAGATAGAATTACAGGTTCACTTGCTAAATCGTAAATATATTGAATTGTCATAACCTAAACGGACATTAACCTCGTCTCCCATATGTCGTTTGACAATGTATATAAACATAACATGTACAATCACACACGTTGCTTTTCGTTATAACTTTGCTAGTACTTATACGTAATAATGAAAAACGCCTGTTGGCGAAACTAACTATGTTTTGATATAAGCAAGACTTGCTTTAAATAGTAAAGTAAAAGAACCGTGCTGCACGCGTAAGCAGTGTAGAAACAACAAATGGGATATAGTAAAGTTAAGTCACACTACCAAAATGGAGAACATAAGACTCTAATGTTTGGACAGACGGTCGTTAGTGTAAATCATGCACTGTCTGTAGGTCAGACATATTATACATAAATAGTCATCCACGTTATACTTGTATCTTAAAAACTCAAGAAAACGTTCTGCTGTAAGCACTTGTAAATTTTACAACACTGTCAAGACAGACAGTTCAGACAGTGCTTTCATTATGACATATATATTAAGAATTCTTTATTAAACACTAACAAGTTACCAAATAAGATACTGAGCGAATAATGTCATTGCAACATCTAATGTTGAAGACGCTTATCTACACATATGGAATAGTACTGTAATATTGTTAAGGCAATTTCATATTGCAAAGCTAGTGTATAATATAACCATCAAACGTTACAACAAGTGAAATAAGCGTTTGCAACACAAATGAAATATAAAATTAACTGTCAACGGTAAATAGCTTTCTCGAAAATTACAGAACAAAAAACAATATCGGAATTGTTATGACAGTAGACGAAACAAGTAAGTCAAGAAATGATAGTAAAACTAATAAACCTAATAGTAATCATGTTCTTTGATATTGAAAAATGTATCAGATTTGCCAGAAAATGAAAATATGTTCAAAGTAACTAGACGAAACACGTTAGTGATATGTAGAGCCAAGACGTAATAAAAACTAAATTATTAGCAAGAATATTAATGCAACTAAATAGTGAATATAAGAATAAAAATGTATGTAATTGTAACTGGAAACAAGTTTCGAAAAGTAAGAACACTGTCAAACTCTATATTTCATTCACATGTATTCAGAGCTAAAACAAGCATTTTTGTCACAATTATTTTCCTTAAAATTTCCATAGATAGAACTTTCATATTATTATCCATTAACGATCGATGTTATAACGTTTCGAGCCAGCATTATGCAAAAGTAGATGAACCAATTAATGCTTTTATGAAGCAATAATAATGGAACATAGATATATGAATAATTTGAATTAACTTGTTACGGAAACACAATTTAACTTAACATTGTCTTAATGCTTTTATAGATGTCTGGAGTTACGTATAACTGCCAAATAAATATACACGCGCAAACAATTATGTAAGTTCCACTGTTAATTTCATATGCTATTAAAATAATATGTCGTTTGATATTACAAAGTAGAATGTTTAAACGTATTAATCTTCCACCAGGTTTATAATGAACTTAATGTATAAGGTAAATTAGCATAGCAATAATTTTCCCAACCTTACAGAATTATATAACGAAATCGTGTAAACGGGACATGATTGTATTACGTGAAATTGCGTATATAATATGTCAATTGTCGTCTTCTTACAATAAATTACGACAGAAACCGTAATAACAATTGATTCACATTAAATAACACTGTCATTGTTCTTACAAAGTAGCGTAAGAATACGTAAGACCATTTGCATTTTCCAGATCTTTAATTTACAAAGTCAATCGGAATACGATTATGCGCATATACACAGTTACAGTAATCGTTTATAGTCAGTCCACAAGCACAACACACAAACGCTTACACATGAATAGATACACTTAATCTCAATGTATATATGTATATATTCCCTAATTAGGATTGAAGTCAAGGACGATATTCTTATGCCAATGGAGTGGCAGGAAAGTCTTTACAGCAACGGTGAGAGAATTAAACGTTATTTAGAGTAAATAATAATCAGTCATGTCCATTAAACATATTGTTATCAAATATAAACCTTGTAACAAGTTTTTACAAGCTATTTATACTGTACTAGTAAGCTAATTTAATGTGTGCTGATTACTTAATAAACGAAGCATAAATAAGTGAACAAGACTGGCTTTTGCGTCTTCTGTGAAAACGAGTTTCAGAACGCAAATGCAATTATATCGTTTTTACATGTTCTTCAAAATACTTATTGTAAAACATGTTAAGCCAAATTCAAAATCTATTCAAAATTATTTCGAAACTGACTATAAAGCTTTTATTTCATTAAACGAGTTAGCAAGTATCTGATAAAGTAAAGAGAGCTTTAGCAATCATATCGCCTTGTGAGCCATACAATTACAACTTGCAGGTTTTTAACTTAGCTTCGTTACAAGAAAGACGCCTGCAGTTATGCCAGAGTGTGTTTTCATCCATTATGAGTTCTGGGTCGCATAAATTGCACAAGCTCGTTCCTCCTAACCACGAATCAAAGTATAATATCAAGAATAAAAGAGTCTTCAACGTTCCATCCGCACGTACCAATCGCTTTAAGCGAACATTTATTCCGACAATGTGTGAATTTTAGTCTTCCTTCTTGATTTTTTTTTTTAACCTTTTGTAAATTTTTAGATTCACTGTATATTCACTGTATAAACTTAATATATGAAACTTGTAAATTACGCAATTCAGCTTTAGGGCTGTAATGCAATTGTTATTAAACATCTATCTATCTATCTATCTGTCTATCTATAGATAATTAAAATGTTAATCGTATTCAACAATGACTTTTAAACGTTGCGTTCCATAAAAGTTTCACTATTAATTTATAACAAGTTTCAATACATTTCAAACTCTCTTCAACGTGTTTTAAACTGTTGAAACAATTTCTAAACCAGTCATGCTTTCTTGAACTAGCGTAACACGTTGTCATAGCATCAGATGACTGTACAAGAATATACCTATAGGATGACACCGTCTGAAGTCACTATGTATACGCTATAATTATGTAATTATTTGAAATGATTGAAGATGCATTATAAAATGGAAAATAAATTGTATCACGAACACCTTCTCTGAGCATCATATGACAAGTCATAAGATATTATATCTAATAGTATCATAATACATAACACTAAAAGCTACCAACTTATAATTTATAAGAGTATATAAATAAATGTAACTTATTCTTAAATTTTAATTTTTTTAATTTTTAAGCATGTTCAGTACTGACTATTTCATATATTTTTTCATATTAAATGTGCTAAGTTGCATAAATGGCATTTTCATTAGAAATTGAAGAACTTACGTCCAAAATGGAAAACTTGTCCATAGACGACAATAGTATGGACACAGATTAAAGTAAGTATAACAGTTATTCAATTATCTTACGAAAAATAAAAATGATACTATATTTTAATACTCATATGTAAGTATTACGTGTATGCGGCCGACACGTATCCAGTCAACTTTACGTATATCTAGAAAAAGCAACAGACAGAAAATCTGGAATTAATAATTAAATGTAGTTTTTCATTTGATACGTTGAATTTTTATTAAATTATTAAATTCCACACCGAAATCATACTTTTATCGCACGAGTTGTGGTTTGTTTTTACATGTATATGCTTCTATATTCCTTCTGTAAAAGAACTAGTTATTTCAATCAAAGATATCTTGCTAGAAAGTATGCAAACGGCGCATGTGGGTTGTTCTGTTCATGTATTTCTAGCTTACGTTAACCATTAAGAAAATGAAAATGAGCTATTAAATTGTAATCATGATAATGAGACGAGAATAACTTAAGCAGAAATGCAAGACACAGTTACTTTCTTATTATAAGTATATACATTTAAATAAATTTAAATGGACTAATCCATATATGCAATTATACTACTGTACTAAGTTAAATATAAATACAATAAATCAATTGTCAGTTCAATGAAAACGCCATTCAGCAAATAATTCCTTATGATAATCACTGACGATGTCAATTTGCATGAATAAATATGATTGCAGGCAATCGCAACAAATTTATAACTTGACATATATAACAGACACTAAACTATAAAACGTTGCGTATAATTCCTGATGTGTGTATAAACTGGATACGCCATTTTCGATAGCTAGCAATAAGTCACGGTCATCTTACGTACTAGACGCTATGTCGTATTACGACGTTATAAATTCTCCTGTGTCCGAACGTTCACTAGCGAAAGCAATTCTTACGTGAAGACATTGACATTATCAATCGCATGGACATTTACTGACAGAATAGTAACACAACCAGAACTGCAACTCTCACTATTACTATTCTGTAATTAAGCACTGTCATTGTACTTTATGCTCAATGTAATTGTATATAAACGAGTTTGATATCCGCGTAATTAAAATTGCTGTTATCATTTAACATATAAGAAAAATACACAATTATTCTCGAGTTAAGAAACTGTTGGCTTTTATAGCACATTAGATCTTTTGTTGTCTGCTTTATTTCTGCTAAGGAAACAATTAACTTTCATGCGTATAAAACTTACTGTATGTTTATCTCACGGTAAATAAATGTATATTGCTTTGTACTATTTATAATACAACACTTTCATTTTTTTTTATTTAGACATTAAAGATAACATTCTATTTGTCTGTGTCTGTATATATATTGTAAATAATATTTATATTAAAGTTATATTTCGTTACATTATCGTCTTATTTGTTTTATATTTTTGTTATATGATATTTTTAAAAGATAGCAATAAGCCGAATACCGTATGATACATTTTCATGAAAAAAAGTATAGCAAATAGCTTTGAAAATTGCGAAGTCGACATACCGCAACAAACAGACTTTAGTTTCCGAAACTTAAAATGTCTATAAAGAAATATGAAATATCAAATAACATACATAATATATCGAGCCCCATCTTTCTATAGATAAGTTCATTATACAAACTAAACTTTTTCTAAAGACCATGAAATGTAATAAAGAATCACCGTATATATAATGTGAGATGCAAGATAATACCTTCATTTGTCTGTGACACAGTAATTCATCTAGAATCTTAGTAAACATTTTCATTATATGGCTATGTTAATATTAGCTCGAAAGCGGGAATGACAAGATACTAAGTGCAACATTCATTTTGCGAGATAACAAAATTTTTAAAATACCAGAAACGCACTGCCGTTAGCGGTCGTAATAGGCAAAACTAAAATTTTTCTGTTGAGAAATACCATGCCATTATTATTCCGTACGAACGTACAACGGATTCGTATCGTGTTAGGCTTAATGTTTCGTATCTTATTCTTCACTAAAGGAAGACAATTTTATTCCACTGTCGAAAATCACATAATATCTTGAGACCACCGCCACTCAAGATATGCTGAACAGTTCTCCTAAAATTTACCATTTGCAAATCAGATTACACACCTCCGGTTATTATCTTTAGGCGTGAGAAAAGATAAACAAAAAAAAATCAGTCATTGGCATGCATTATCGTAACACCACTAGCGTTTCCGTACTTGAAAACTTAAATAACAATATATTATTTCATACATTCTTTAAAAAGCTATGCAAGATAGTGAATAGCAAAGTATGTTTTTGTAATGTTATCTTGACATGTTACAAAAAATGTCTATAGCGCTTATATGACAGAAACTTACTCTGCAAATTCCATTCAAGATGGATAAATAAACTGCCAATGGTCATTTACGTTAATTTACTATTCAGTAAGGCATAATGCACTGATATATCGTTATAGTTGAAAGTAAAGAATATTATGCATTACTGGCTATCTCATATATCATGTAACGTGCACATTTTATACTATAACGGACACACGAAGTTTAAATCTGTATACTTGTATTATACGTTGACAATTTCTGTCATACTATGAAATGCCTTAATGTTGAAACACTATACGACAATAAGTTATGCACAGTGTATACAAGTATGCATAAATTGAAGAGTAATATCCGAATCACAATTACGATGGCATATATTAGTTTAGTAAATATGTGTCTGTCTTTAATATTCTACGTTTCATTACAGATTTAGCTTGTAACGTATGGTGCATTAGACATCTTATTACAGTTTCTGATTATAAATTTCGCTATAACGATGTTAACAGAAAACACAACAGAATAACACAAATTTCAAACATTTTAAGAAACTCAGTAAATGCATATGCACTTAAATTACAATAAAAAGAAACGCTATGCATTGCGTAATTTACCGCAAATAATCAATTCATAACTGCTTTTTTTGTCATCTTAATCCAACGGTCAAAACAATTACAGATTACTTAATGCAACCTTAATAGACATTTTCTTTAACATAATTCGCCATTGCAACACATTAGCCATTTTCGAAAATTGAAAATTTCTCATATTCCTTCAAATTATAAGAACGAATACGTAACATATATAAATGAAGCTTTTGCCTTTGTCAATCATATTTATATACGTTATATTATTATAGAGTTTATCCATATGTTAAACATTCCGTTATTCTATAGAGCTGCACATTGCGAACAACTGTTAATCATATTGTCCTGTTTCACAAATGTGCAATTTTAATTGTAACCAATGAACCACCTCATACATAGACCGGCGAATTTTTAAAGACCTGATACGAAAAAGAAAACAAGACTAAACAGTTCGTGACAAGTAGGAATCCGGTTGCGAAAGCGACGTCACACAGTAAACTCGTAACAAGCAACACGTCGGAACTTTCCAACGCTGTTGATCGGTGGCAATTAAATATTATTGAGAAACAATATCCGAAACATTTTCCTTCAACTTACGTTATTTAAATATGTAAATATTGGATACGGCATACAGCCACTTTAATAGTTTTTTATGTTCAAAATTAACATATAACATTTAATTATTTGACTTATTCCGTATATAAACGGTTCGATGATAACAAAGCGTTACAACGCTGAAAATGTACAAATGCTTATCTTTTACCGATATTGCAAAACACTTTACATGTCTGATAACAAGTATAACAAAGCCCGTGGAAGAAATAAAAAAAGACTTTCATTATTTAGAAAGTATAAATTGTTAGATCAAGTTCACTATATATATATTTATGAGATAACTTTAACGAAATTTAAGAGAAAACAACAAATGAAAAATACAATGACGTATTGGAAAATGGTAGAATATTATTTATTCTATTTGCATCCCGTAACATGACAAAAATAGATATTTCAAAAAGGTATTAAATGACACTCACGACCATATAAGTTTGCTGTTCTATTGCTTCAACGTCAGTACGATAAACAAGTTTGGCATTTGCAGAACCTTTTATTCAAGGTACGATATTTTTTTCCTAAAGTATAATAACTTATATCTTCTTTATTAATGTAGTGTGTAACGACTTCAAAATACTTTTCTTTTCTTTAATTTATAAGATTGAATTCAGTTACTTTGGTGAAAATCAAAAGTTGCAGATGTAAAGTTGTCTAATCTTCCGCAACAAGTATTTTAAAGAAAAAAGGTATTTAGTGGAAACGCTATAATCAAAAAACAAAAGTAAATAAAAAATTTATATAATTACAAACTTCGCCTTCAGTTTACATATGAAGCTGTAAAACATGTATTAAAGTTGATTTCATGTATTGTCACTTTAACTTAATCGGTTTTCATTCCTGATTTGACTTCAGTTTAGTTGATTAATATGACTGGAACTTAACACAGTTTAACTTTGGTATAATTTAATTTAAAAATTGCTTTAACAGTTTATTTTAACTTTCTGTGCTTTAATATACTTGCTTTGATATAATAATTTTTTTTTGTTAACTTGAGTTTACTTCAAGTGAAGCGAAATGGTAAATGTTCTTTTAATTAAACTGAAAACGAAAACAGTGGAATACAGGTCGTGAAATATATAGATCTTAGTTATTAAATGCCATCACGCGGTACGGTCTTCAGGAGAATAATTATATTCTTTCAGTTATTTTTAAAAGCCTTTGCTGTATATTAAAATCAGATTCCTTTTATTTAATTTCCGCGGGAGAAGAAAACAAAAGCACAATTAATTACTACCTTATTTTTTATATCTAGTAAAATGACTTAAAAAGAACGAACTCATCCTGAGCGCTTTTGATTAAAATAAAAACCGCAAAACCGTCATACTCTAAAGCGGTTAAACCGTAAAACTGGTTTTTCAAAATTTCATAAACTAACGCACACGCTTGCAAATTTAGGTCAAAAATGCGGCCACGTTATCTCGCTAGTGCCCAGTTCCATTTTTTATGTGCAGTTGCTGGGTCATGCATGCTGGAAATCGATTACAACATTTTAGCTATCATTTCGGAAAATTAATGAAAATCTTGCTTTTTCCCGTTCATACTCAATATACGCAATGTCTTGACTTTTGTCTCGTATATTGGTGGGGCCCTTTTATCGTTTAGTTTATCCGTTGTTCTCGTATTTCGAAGCCGCATATACAACGATCGTCAATACAGACATCAGTGAAGAGATGAATGTTTCTCAAAAGTGGAATTAAATATATAGTCTTTAATCGATTTACTGAAGAAAGCGAAAAGATAGAAAGACATTACATGTATTGTTCTTTGATTTCAGCGCTTGACAGTGGCTTCGGTAATGTGTCAGTTCGTCAAAATTTGTAACAACATTTGTCAACTTTGAGACTGAGATGAAAGGTGATGCCTACCGCATATTACGAAACCCGACAGCAGCGAAGCGGTTAAATGTAGCTAAAAAGCATAGTAAATTATAATGTTACGTGATTTATTCAAGAAAGCGAAACGATAGAAACACAGAATATCTGCTGTTCTTTCATTTGACGGCTGGCGAACAACGGAGTGTAGACAAAAGTCGAGGGTCGAGGCTGGATGTCGAGGGTCGAGGGTGGATGTCGCGGGTCGAAAAATGTCCAGAAAATGGAAAAATATCGGGGAAATACACAATATTTATAAAATCACGAAATGGGTCATTCGATCATTTTCAGGAAGAGCTGTTTGAACGAAACTGTACGCGTGAGGAAGGCGAAGCAAGCACCCAAGAAGTTTAAAATTTAATACATGTAAATAATTCAGATCCGCTTTAAACGCTAGTTCGGGTCTGCCATCCTTGCGCAAATTTGTTTAATGTTCAGCGCTTGTATCTGAGCCGCGGAAATATAATTAATATTATCTTGAGTCGATAGGTTCGAACATTACGAACATGATCACAAGACTCAAAATCATGTCATGACAAAAGCTCGCACAGAACTTTATAATTCGCATAAGGCCTATTTCAGGCATCTCTGAATTTTTCAAATATATAGGTACGGATAGTTAAAGAAAACTAGAAAACTGGGAGGATTGTCTGTAGTGATTCACTATTTAGCTTCGCAAAATCTATTTTAAATATCTTTTAATATCGAATATCCGCCTGTTTTCTGTCAACTATTGACATGTAACATATACCGCTACTTGATATACGATACATATTTCACAAGCACATTTTCTGATTCTCAATCCTGAGTTGTGTCGAGTCGTACGGTCTCAGAGTTTACAGTGGAAAATCTTTTAAATTACGATGGCAAAGCGATTATACACTAGAAAACTTGACGTGTTGTAGGCGTGTTGTTAGAACACTAATGAGTGTTGTAACAACACCAAGGCGTGTTGCTGAAATGTTAGACGTGTTGTGCCGTGTTGCAAAAACACGTCGCCAAAACACGCATGACGTGTTGTAAGCTGAGAACACGTTCTGAAATTGCTTACAACACGGCTGGAACACGGCTTGCTCAAGTGAAGCGTGTTGTAAAGCAGCTAATAACACGCCAGCGTGTAAAAAGCCAGCCATTTTGAACACATTAAGCGTGTACCAACTTCGCTTACCGTGTTGGAGTCATTGGCGTGTTCCAACGTGAAGTGCTGGTTTCAGTTTTCAGATTAACACAGGTTTCCATGCTTTTTTTATTTATATAAAGTAAATATAAATCTTGTGCTATATATTTTTAGAAAGCTTTACTAATAATGTCTGACATACGTACAGGATATCCTTCAAAGTAACATCAAACATGTATAAAAAGTGAAAACGGACATGGGATCAAGGACGCCATGTTGATCTCACCGACGTTCGAAATTACAGTAGTTCGGGCTTTGGTTTCATTTTAATAACTTTTTCTTGACCAAATTTAAAAATCCTTTGGTGAAAATACAGCTTGAACGATGCTCTAAATCTGTATATCGATCATTTTTTTGGAGCATAAGAAATAAAAAATTTGGAAGCGAGACGACTTTTGAGCCTTTGATTGTCATAACAAAGATGGCAAATATTTATATCACGAACTTTATCTTCGAGGTCTTTGAACATTTTTAGGCGCTTAAATGAACCATAATTTTTGTCCCTAACAACATACGTACACTATATGAATATTGAGGAACATGTAACTTATTTGCAAAGTTATTATATTATAAATATGCGTTATTTCAATGTTTATAATCCAAGCCCGACGGTCCTCAGAATTGGCATGATTTGGCAAGGGTTATATGTTGTTATATACCTAAAAGCTGATATTTTCAGTACATATATAACTTTTAGCAGCATTTCATTTGGTATATAGTATGACCTCATTTGCTATTAGTATTTCATACTTCATATTTAAAAGAAAAAAGCTGTGTTAACCTGCAAAACTATAAACTAGATTTTCTAACATCGCCAAACAACATCGAGTCAGAAGTACGGTTTCAATGATTATTACTTCGTGGAATTTCTGCTGATCGACCGAACAATTTTATACTTATGTGAAAGTGTCGGCAAATTTAATAACAAGAAACGGTGAGTTCACGCTTTGATTTTGTATAAATTATTAATTGACATGCATTCATATATAATATAACATTTTTATAATACCTGTAGGTTGTTTAATGGACATAGATCCAGTATAACTTGAATGAAAATAATCAAATACTTTCTTATAGTGTTGTACTATGTTAGATATATGTGTATTTTATAGGGTAAGAAATGTAAAATTTAAGCCATAGCCTTTACCTGAAAGTGTACTGTACATTTGCAGCAACAAAAACCTACACTACTGTATAAACATATAATAAGGCCCAGGGTATCTTAATATTTTTAATGACTATATATAGCAAAAAAATGACCAAACTGTGGTAATAACAGACTTGAAAGCCAGTTGGATATAATTTTACAGTTAATAATGTAACAGTATCTTGAAAGCCTAATTGACACATCAATGCTTTGTTGGTATTCATTGAACATGGAGTCATGCATAAGTACAGAAGTGCTGCAGGGTTATTTTATTTACATAATTTACATGTTATGCATACAGTATAATATACATGCATGCATGCAGAAGTACTGTACATTTACCGGTACATTATAAAAATTATCTTCTTACAGCAAGGTGTATTATTTTACAGATTATTCTCTGTATACAGTACTACAGAATCTGTATGCAGAAGTACATGTGCTGGTACATTAATTTTTTAGAAATTACAAGACTTGAGGTATTTACAATTTATTCTGTAGTAACCTCTGCAGGCAATGCTGTGTCTTCCCATCCCAGCTGTGCGAGCAATGTTTTGGCATGATCCTATTTATTTCTCTGGTTTGGCCAAATTCTGGGAAGACACAGATTTGCCTTCAGAGAAGGTTAAATAATACAGTACATCAGATCATTTTTATTTACATATATGTACTGTAAGTTGGTCATTCAGTGTCCATCATTTGACCCTTATCAATGAACTCTGTGACTGTACTGTTTCCCAATTTTACAAATATTTCCTCATCAATTTCATATGGAAACAAAGGCTGTCCATCATTGACATAGGTTTTCAAAAGGTATCAAGCAAATGACATTTGTTTTTTCAATTTGATATGCCAAGTACATGTAGGGGCCATTGAACCTGCATGTTAGTGCTTTCTGAACAATTAGAAAGAAAGTCTCATTTATGCATACCATGTGTAATATATAACCAAACAAAGGTAGCTCATCTTTATTTGTGGCTAGACAAATAACATTGTCTAATGAGAAAGTTGTTCCATGTATGTCTAACTGCCTTGCTTGTTAGAAAAATAGGCAACCACCAAATAAATTAACATTGTCAAGCAATATCCAAACACCCTATTCCAAAATGACTAGTGTGACACTGTATTGTAAATTGTAAATCAAATACATTGTATCAGATTTTTGTTATAATATTTTATAAATCTCATGTTAGCATTCCACCAAGGGTTCTCAATTAATTTCGTCAGGGACAGAGAAAAACATAAGTTTTGAACAAATGCCAGACAGAATAAAATCTTACAATTACCTAGATTGAGCAATGTGCAAGCTAGGGTGCTAAGCACTGCTGAACGCTAAGGCCTAAGGCATCAATATGCATGGAAATGCCTAAGGCGTTGATATGCATGGAAATGAAGGTCAGGCAAAACAAAACAAATTTGTCTGGTGGTCAATCTCATGTGTTTTCAGTCTTACCTTGTTTCGGCTGGAGATTTCTAGTAATTTTGTTCCATCCTGATTTTTTTGTGGCTGGATTTGGCCTGTGTATTGAGAACTCTTGGAGTATGTTAACATTACATTTATACAATAATTATAACAATAAGAAACAAGTATTGAACCAAGAGTAAAAGCAGTAACTTAATTTTCATGATATCTGAATAAGACTCAATTCAGAACATGTATTGTCCTGTACTGTACTGTACTATATAGTATAGTATAGTTATTGGAAAATACATGCAGTAGTTTAATTGTCTATGTACTCACACTGAGAATGGTATTGTCCTGTCATTTGTTAGTTCATCGAATTGGTCCTGTATTTCTTCAGGGCAGTGGAATGGCCATTCATCTAGTGTATTTAAATCCCGTAGTTCATGTGTAATTACATAAAGAGATAATTTGTGGAAACACCATGTTTTTTTATTTATCGCTAAGCTTTTGACCTGCTGACTCAGGCCTTCATCAGAGCAATCATAAAGGCCTGAGTCAACAAGTCGAAAGCTTAGCGATAAATAACGCCTGAGTCAAGAGGTCAAAAGCTTAGCAATAAATAAAAACATGGTGTTTCCACAAATATCTCTTAACAATTAATCACCATGCAAACAATCAAGAATTTAATGTTGTGTAATTGTTATAAATTTATTAATCTGCAGTCGAATAATTCAACATAAATGCCAAATTTAATTATATTAAATGCTGTTTAATTTGAGACTTGACTTATTTTCTTTACAGACGATCTCCAATTGCACATTGTTATCTTCAATTTTCTTTTCAACACCCGCTTGCACTGTATTTAGAATGCTTGATATGAAATCCTGCGTTGTCTCCATAATCTGCTCAATTGCCGTATCAGTAATGTTATGTTTGGCTTTCAGAGACAACAGATATTTCGCTGATTGCCACTTGGGCCTGGCATCACCTTCATTTTCTCCATGCATATTATCTCCACCTCCTCATTGGTCCGGCCCATGTTGGTTCTCCTGAAAATTGGCTTGATGTTTTCTTTTTAAATGTCTTCGAAAATAATTTTCCTTTTTGTAGCTGCGGTTGCAGAATGCACAAATGACTTTGAAATTTGCCTCCGACATATGAAATTTTAACATACGCTGACAATATTGCCGATCAATTTGAGTTTCATATTGGCATATGGAACATACACGGGCCATTGTCGATGAAGACTCAAGAGTGAAAACAAAATGTTTGAAAAGGCGGGAAAATTATAGAGCACGAAACCAAGCGATTAGATAACATGTGCCAACACCATGAATCCGAATTTTGTTCGTCCATTTTTGATACTTCAAAATCATCCAACTTTTACGCTATGTTATAATTGATATTTCGAATATTTATGACGATTCTGTTACTTGTCTAGCTAAGATATTTGCTCATGTTTTCAATGAACTTTTTTTAAGAAGAGGTACAGGTGAATGTTATTGTGGCCTTCCCAGAAAACACTAGGGTCCAAGTGCGTTCGACTTTGACCCGTTCCTTTTTGAGTTTTTGGCGGTGAAACATCCGAAGTTCGATCGAAGCGTCCTCTCTAAAATTATGTCTATGTTTGATGCATTGGTTGGAAAGTTATTTGAAAACGGTTTACAAGACGTTGCAGTAACCATACATGGTAAGTTAACGTGTTTTTTTTTTAACATGACAAGTTAGTTTTTGTTAAAAATGTTTGGCTGCTATTATAAGTTATGTACACGAAGAAGCTTTGCTTCACGCTGGTTTGCTTTTCCCATTCACAGTCGCTGTCAAAAGTCCTTATTTATATAATTTAAATCATCAGGATATTTCCAGAGCTTTGGATTAATGCTTAGAAACTAGTTTATCTTTAATAGACGTTAAAAACCTAAGTTCTTGTGTTTTTTTCAATTCGTACAACTTGTGTCTTCATCCAATCATTCCAATGTTAATCCCGCGAATGGACATGATGTTCATGCCTTGGTGCAAATTTTTCACGCTGCTTTTGTAAGTAATTTCAATGGTTTATTGGTTTTACATGGTGTCCTCGGTTTCCATATTTAATAGTTTGAAAAAGCATACCGTAGACTTCCAAAAACAGGCCTAGGTTTATGTTTGTTCAGTTCAAAAGATATTTCTGCCTTTATTCTCGATTGCGGAAGAAATTTAAAAGTACTTCCTTTTCCGAATTTTCTATGCATTTATGCCAACTTAATACTAATTTTAACTGGGTTTTTTTTACTACAAACTAGGGGAGCGTAACATACAGTATATATGTATGAGTACTGTTTTAATTCAAGATGATACATTTTCATTCACATGCAGCATCTACAATCTCATGGTTGGGAATAATAAAGAAGCTAATGCAGATGAAGAGCTCGCTGAAGATGAACAACTTGAACGTATCCAATACATGGAAAGCCAGGTCAATGGCGAAAAAAACACTTAAATATTTAATATGATTCAGGTAATTGATAAAAATTAGTACATAAAATTGAATAGTTGTTACCGTAGTTACTTAATACCCTGGCATACTGTATGTATTATTTTTCACTTCCCATCCGCACATTAACAATGTGACATAGTTGAACCCCTCTTAGTAATGCATGGCACCCCTCCTATTATTATTAATGCATGGCACCCCTCTTAACCTTAGTGTGCTAATCCCAGAATATTCCTGGAGCCACACTGAATAGAGTAAGTATCTATCCCAGAATTTTCCGGGATTAGCACTACTGTACTAGGGTTATAGTAAGCGGACATTACCCTTAAAGCAACAACCCGCTTAAGCTCTCTATTATGACAACATCACCTACCTAAGTGGTTGGGCACCCCTCTTAAATGGACCTTCTTCTAAAGCAGACACCTAATAGTGGTGTCTGTTTAACAGGGGTCCTCTAGGTATTTTATCCTTATAAATGCTGTATTTCTCACACACATGCTTCATCTTACGTAGGCATTACAAGTTTACATTGTGGTTATAATGCATTTGTATCAATTATATAATACATGTATCCTTCGGCAAGTTTCTCACCAAACACTTCATTATTCCAAATGCTTTGGCTTTCGAGTTGCTGATGCTTCAAAGCACTTCATTTAGTTGTTTAATGGGCAAAATGTTTGCCGTCAAGGATCTGAATAAAAACTTCACTGTCTGGTCATTCTACAAATAATTATGCAAAGTGCAATATTACAATTCCACACTTCAAATGCTTTTCCAGCCCAAAATTATTATATCATTTGATCAGTTTTTTTATCATGAGCACTTAAATTATTGTCATATGGCAATGCATGAGGTGCAGGTCAGGTAAAATCCATTCACATTATTTCAACAAAATTGAGTTCCAGGTCAGGTCAAGGCACACTACTTTAACTTTTCCTGGCCTAAGTCAGGCTCAGCTAGTCAGGTAAAACTTGTTCACAGCATAAAAAAACCTAGGCCCACTAGGTCAGGCCTTCTGTCTGTAGGTTGGAAGTTTGAACACAGCTCGGGTAAACATGGTCCCAATTGAGTCCATATAAAGCCACATTCACACTACAGACCTAGGTGTGACATGGGCCCATGACCTGGGCCTCGCCTAGGTCAGGCAACCCACCTGGACCTCAATTTTGCCAATGTGGATGGGTTTTACATAACCTACACCGTACCTGTAGGCCTGACCTGTGCCTATATCAAGTGCTCATGATAAAAACTGGTCAGATGATACAGTGTATAATAACTTGGAGGGGGAAACATTTGAATCATGAAATGATATTATATTATTGCGCTTCACATATTTGTAGAATGATATGGGATGGTGAGGGTTTTATTCAGATTCTTGGCAGCAAATATTTAGTCTGTCAAACAACAAAACGAAGCAAAGCTTCTGATTATGCTGAAGGAACTTGAAGGCCATAGCATTTGCAACAATGCAGTTTTCAGTGGGAAACTTGCCAATGGATACATGATGGCTAATGGATTTAACCGCAATGGTACAGAAAACCAAAAGATCAAGCATTTGTGGGAGAAATACAGCATTTATAGTATTTAAAAGGATAAAATAGCCAGATCTGGTGCTAGTTCTTCAAACCAGTCAACATTATTTCCAGGAATAGACAAAGTGTTAAGAACAAGACTGTGGAGCAACCAATGTTTCTGTTCAACTGACCAAAGATAAAACTGCAGGGAAAACTTGAAGATTCACATTGATATTATGCTTGCATTGATATACTGTATCCAATTATATTCTAGTGCACTAGTCAGTGGAAAGCTCTGCACCCCCCTACCCAGGGAATGCCATGCAATAGTGGGGAATTATAGGTGGATTAGACCATCTTTTACACCACGGTATACAGGGCTTTAGACAATATTAGTTGTATGTCAACTATGACCAGGGACTATGGGTGGGGGCATATATTGGGGATTCCTTTTTTAGGTGCAACAATGGAAGAGTTAGCCTGCGTGCAGACTCATATTATCACTCTCGAATGCAGAGATTTGGAATCCAATATACACTGTAGAGATTGATATGGAGCTGCATTGATATTATCTTCAGTTTGTCCAGTTTAACATTATACCATGCAGAAGCCATCCATGTTTTTTCTGTTCATATTTATTAATTTGGGTTAAATATCTAATGTTTGAACCAAATTCCTGGCTCTGGTTCTGCAAGTGTTTTCTCACCACTATTGTGTTGTGATTGTAGTCAGTGCTATGAGTACCTAATGATGTGTGAGATGTGGTTTCAGGCAAGTTATAGCCTTGACATTCTTGTCAGAAATAAAATAATTCTGTGAATTATATATACTGTACAATTGTTCTGATGACTCTCATTCATGGCCCTGGAGGGTGGGGGCATTTAATGTGTTTAGGTTAGTATGAATGCCACATATAGTGGGGAATTAGAATGATTTAGGACATGACCTTGGTCCAATGCCCCGCTGTTTCTCGGGTAGGGGGTGCAGGGCTTTCCACTGACTGGTGCATAGGCAAATATGCAAATATCAATGAGAATATTGGCATTTACAAACTTTTGGTTTAAATACAATATTGATGTTAGGAAATTGTGAGTGTGATTAATAAATACTTTGAGACCAAACCAGGACCAGCTGCAAAAAATGCTATCAGGCCTTCTGGCTGGGAATTGAACCCGTGACCCTGGAAATTCAGGTCTCAACGTATAATTTATATTTATCACACTCACAATTTTCTAACATCACCAACATCGTATTTATGCAAATATCAACCAGTTTTCCATGGCTAAGAACTGGCCTGGGTTTCTATAATGTGAATGGGTCATGTTTTACAAAGGCCTGGTCTAGGTCATTGAAAGTGGCATAAGATGGGTATAACTATTTTTTATTTCTATCAGTATATAAATAATATATGATATATACAGTACAACAACTACTACTGAAGGTTGAGCAAGCTCGGGCAAAATTTTATTTCTATGCATGATACAGTGAATATTTTTGGTATACATGTATTTAGTGAGACCACATTCATATGGCCATGGAGAAGCAATTTAAATAATTATCTTAACTATAACTTTCTGACCTCGCTAGGACGCAGAGATTGTTTTACTGACATACACAAACAAGGCCTCCTTCGATCTGTCCTGACGTATTTAATGTACATAGAATAATAATAATTTAAGTTGCTCACCTTTATTTGAAATAGATCTATACTGTTTTACTCAAATAAAACGTTGAATATTGATTTCATGATTGAATGGATCAGCTCGTACCTCAGATATAATTGTTGTATTTATTCCTACTGACTATTAACTTATTTTGCAGCCAGGAAAGAGTATGGAGCCCAGTATTGTAAATGCATCCAGTATAGTGACAACAAAAAATTGGCAGGGATCGATCAGGCAATTTCTGTACGTCGATGCAGTTCTTGTGTGCGAGTCACAAGTCCAACTGTTGTTGGATTGTTGACGCTATATGGCTGGCAACCCACTACGTGTTGGACATCCAATATGGCAAGAAAACCAACAACGTAGCAATGGTTTGGAGGATTGTGTGCTGATGGAAAGGGGCCAAAATAGCATCCAAAACCTGCAGAAGGGAAAGGGGAAGGCAAAGTCAAGGAAAATATCAAGATGCAATAAGTTGCAGACCTTTTACGGACGATTGAAGGCTGCAGGATTAAACATTTAACATCTACATCATTGTTTGCTATAATAAATATATATACCTTTGCTCTTTCAGTTTCTCATCAAAGTCGTCATGTTGCTTGTTCACATCTGCTGTGTTCACATATCTTTGGTCTTGTTGGCAGTGTTCTTTTGAAACCTTGCAACACGCTTTGTATAACACGCCAAACGTGTTGATTTACAACACGACATTTTGTCCCCTATAGTAACACGCCTGTTGGGCATGGGTGTTTTAATAACACGGCGCGTGTTATTATAACACGTTAAGATATTAGCTAATGTGTTCTTACAACACGCTAACATTTGGAACACGCTAAACGTGTACAACACGCTAACTTTGTAGAACACGCTTTTAGCGTGTTGTTATAGCAACACGCTAGGGATAGAACACGTCTATTTTTAGAACACGCCACCGTGTAGAACACGCTTTAAGCGTGTTACTATAGGGGACAAAAGTGCGTGTTCTTACAACACGTTCGATTTTCTAGTGTACTCGATGGTTGTACGGGGTAGTTCTAGTGAACACGATTCTGAAGGCCAGCCGAAGGCCAGTGGCAGTGATCTAGTTAATTGGTTGAAGGAGTACCAAGTCGAAGATAAAGACATAAGATTTTCCACTGTAAACTATGAGATCGTAAGACTCGACACAACTCGGGATTGAGAATCAGAAAATGTGCTTGTGAAATATGTATCGTATATGAACTAGCGGTATATCTTACATGTCAATAGTTGACAGAAAACAGGCGGATTTTCGATATTAAAAGATATTTAAAATAGATTTCGCGAAGCTAAATAGTGAATGACTACAGACAATTCTCCCCGTTTTCTAGTTTTCTTTAACTATCCGTACCTATATATTTGAGAAAATCAGAGATGCCTGAAATAGGCCTTATGCGAATTATAAAGTTCTGTGCGAGCTTTTGTCATGACATGATTTTGAGTCTTGTGATCATGTTCGTAATATTCGAACCTATCGCCTCAAAATAATATTAATTATATTTCCGCGGCTCAGATACAAGCGCTGAACATTAAACAAATTTGCGCAAGGATGGCAGACCCGAACTAGCGTTTAAAGCGGATCTGAATTATTTACATGTATTAAATTTTAAACTTCTTGGGTGCTTGCTTCGCGTACAGTTTCGTTCAAACAGCTCTTCCTGAAAATGATCGAATGACGCATTTCGTGATTTTATAAATATTCTGTATTTCCCCGATGTTTTTCCATTTTCTCGACATTTTTCGACCCGCGACATCCACCCTCGACCCTCGACATCGACCCTCGACATCCACCCTCGACCCTCGACATCCACCCTCGACCCTCGACTTTTGTCTACACTCTGAACAACGTTTGGTAATATATCAATAGGTGAAATTTTGCAATTAAATTTGTCAGATTCCCCACCTGCCTTAAGAGAAATGATAGAACAGGGACGTCGTTAATTATGTTCGTGAAAAGCAGAGTTAAATTTGTGGTCTTTACTTGATTTATTGAAGAAATCGAAAGGATAAAAACATATAACGTAACGCGTGTTGTTCTTTGGTTTTGAGCGCCCGCCGATAACGTTTATTAATGTATCACCTTTAATGTATCAAAAATTTGTAACAAAATTTGTCAAATTTCCGACACGGGTGAAACGTGAGCCGTTCTTACACAAGACAGCCATGGACGAGCCAGGCTAGCAGGAAGCATACTTCTGATAGCGACGCATAACAGAGACATCACATTTCACGTGCGTGCCGATTTTTGTTACAAATTTTCAAGTAAACAAAATATATTTACGTGTTCTTTACACCAACTTATAACTGCCTCGGAGTTGTCTGTATCGTCAGATATAGGCATGAAAATGTTGCACAAGGTTTAAATTATAGTATGTGTCAACACTAATACGCTAAAGGAAACGTAAGAGTTACGAGATTTTGCATATGATCAAGAGACACGAAGCCTTTTACGCATTCTTCCGATCGAACCACGAAAAGTTTGTAAATATTTCTTTTGTTAATACATATTTATGACCGCCGGAGATCCGACGAAACGGACTACTCAGAGCTAGAGACATTTTCGTGGCCCAATTTTCGCTATTAATTTGCTGCCGTGGCAATTTCAGTGTTGAAGTAATTAAAGGAAGCCAATTTAAAAATTTTAATACCCCTATAGGTCATCATTCGGCTGTATAATTATAAATGACTGGATAAATCAGGGCAAAACATTGAACAAACTCAACGAAAACGTTTCATAACTTGAATTTTATTTTGCTTTTATCATATTTAATAGTAATAATTTTAACAGCTAAAGAAAATTATATATTATAACTTTGTGATAAATAATGATCACGGTTTTCCTAAAAGCTTAATCGAAAAAAACAGTTTAATAATAAAAACGAAAAGAAAAACGGTAAAGGGGTAAACCGCACAACTTTAAACGCAACATATCGAAATTTTTCCTGTAAGAAGTACGCGCAGAACTAGTCAATGTAGTCATTAATATAGTGCATGACAAACACGACGATTAACGTCTTATACGTTTACTCTGGTAATTTGTTAATATGTGCACAGCAGTAAGCTAAGCTAGCAAAATCGCTAAAAGATAAACATTAACAGGTCAGTTACATTAATATTTCAATTACATTAAGACAGTGTGTATACAATAGTTATAACCTTATAAAATCGCTTTAAGACCATGTTTTAATTTAACATTTAACATTTTCATTTCGAAAACTAGTATATCCTTCAAAAAACGTTAATAATATATTTGATGACGTACTCGAAACGAAAGTTTTATTATTTGTACAAATTGGTACTAAAAGACATATTCATGCTCAGAAATGGACGACAATATAGCGGTGGAGCATACGCAATGAAGTCGTTATTAATTAATTCAATATGCACTGCTTGAATAGATTTGTTAAAGAAATATAAATAATCATCATTTTCGTTTATTTACTATTGTAAATTTTGACATGCGGACATTGAAAACTTTATAAAATTTAACAATTGTTCAGAGCTAAAATTTGTATTAAGTTTGCGCGTTATTAAATAGCTTACCGACCGCTGATAACGATATACGCTCCTGGTACAAAGTCTGTTAGTTTTGTATAGCCCTGATTTTCAAAGTCGAATTTTGCATGTTTCTGTGTTGTTTGTCCAGGATACGAACGTGTCAATTTGCTGTCCATATAGGTTACTTTATTTGATGAGGTTGTTCGTTCTACTTTTTATTTATTTAATAGCTTGCCAAATTCCTTAAAATGTACAATTTTGAAGTGGATAAGAATCGTTGTAATTTAATTAATTAAGCATTTACATAAATAATGAATTCAGCATGAAGAATCAACGGAATAGTGAATAATTTCGCGTTCGTATTCCCTATTTATTATTCACCTATTGCTAGTTCGGCGAAGTCTTAAGGCCTCTTATTTTTATTATCACTATACATTAAGAAATAATAAGGAAAATTTACGAGCCAATTATTGTCACTATAAGTGTACAGGCCTATCTCGACGATTAAACCTTTTATAATTTAATATTTTAACAAGAAATCAGTCAATAAGACATTTTAAGGCGATAACTCTACTTTAATTTATTGTTATAAACTTCAATTTACAGTGGAAATCATCGCTATTCAGGTATCAGAATGTTAAAATTAATATTTTCATATAAATATTACGCGACATGACACTGGCGCTAGCTGTCATAAGTTTTAGCCATGTTCTACTAAAAGTATAAAGTCATATGTAATACTCATTTGGCTATTGTTAACGGAAACTGAAACATTTATAGCACAACGTAATTCGAAAAATTGATTAAAAACGAAAAATAAAATAATACAAAGTTATTTTATTTATATGATAAATGTTCAAAAATCGAACATGTACAAAAGGTCACAGACAATATAAACGTATTAAACTAGAAAGCCAGTATCATTTCAATCACAATCTTGATTTCAGATGAACTACAACAAAGGCAGAGCAAGCTCAAACTCTCCAGGAAAGGGCGTAGGCTACTTTCCAACAATTTCCAAAAAAATTTCTGCACCCGTACAGAAAAGCAGACCCCGCGCCAAGCGAAACAACCGTGTTTAGCCGCATACAGCCTTTCTCATGTGAATGGCTAAGACGTCCGTCTACAGCAATGTCAGAGTTGGCCGACACAGTTCAAGCAAATATAAACTTATTAACAACAAATTCGTCATTAAATTTTCTAAATGATAATGCTTTACAAAGATTACGAGAACAGTTTGAACCTTATGAAAGCGCTTTGTTTCATTTAAACACTAAAAATAACGCAAAAGCAAAAAAGCAACATGTTAAAGATGCATTGAAATTATTTATACAAGACAATACAGAATTTGACAGTGTAATAAACGATGCGTTTCTTACTGGATCTGCGTTATACTCTACGGCTATTCAATGCATTGTTGCTCGTACACTTTTGCGCAATCCAAGTAAATACAGAGAAAGAGTCACTGCCAGTGATGCCACAGACCGAGAATTTCAATGCGACAGAACCATTATGTCGATGAAAAACTTTTTAATAAATTCATGCGTGGAAGATAAAGAAGACAAAGAATATAACAGTGACGGATCTCGGGTCTCTTTGCTAGAAGCTGTTCTTGTATCGTCAGACGACGATGAATATGTACAAGACAACATACATCTTGCACGCGACGACAACGAGCGACAAGAACTATTGAAAGAACAAACACGCCGACAATCTCTTAAGAGATCACAAAAACGTTACGACAGAACTGAAGAGATAGATGTGGAAACACGGGATGACAGTGGACAGAAACATGGACAGGACCTAGCAAAATCCGAGCAGCTACAAAAAAGAAAAAATATACTGTCCAGAAAAGAAAAAGAAACCACAAGCACTAACGCTGTGCTCATTTATCATGAGCAAGAAAATTCGGATGAAGATAATACTTTAAGCGAGTGGCAATCGGATTCAGACACAAACGAAACTACTGTAGTATCCAGGACACGTAATGTTCGTAAACAATTGTTCCCGTCAGATGACGAAAATGACGAACAAAAGTCGCCGTATAAATTGGACAAAAAAGTAAAAGGCAATGATGAGGATAAAACGTTAAAGAACACCAATTATGAAGTGTATCTGCCTGAAACGCCACCAGAGAAAATAAAGCAACGTGTATTACAATGTGACGATATCATGGTCGTTCGTGAAACACCAGAAAGAAAGAAAGATGGGAGGACAGAAGAAAATGACGAACTAGTTTCACCAACGCCAAAAAAAAGAAAGAGAAATAAAGAAAATAAACAAGAAGTAGGAGTTAACGATGAAGATCACTCTAGCAAAGCAAAAGACAATAAACAAACTTTAAAAGAAGATAAACAAGAAGTTGTCGCCAAACGAAAAAAAAACACGGAGATCCTGGAGAGGAACAAGAAGAAACGGAAGTAAACGAACAAGAGACAGATAACTAAAAAAAAAAGAAAAAAAAAAAAGAAACAACACAACCATGACTAACTATATAATTTATTATTAAATACGCTATTACCCGATATCTGTAAGTTATCATTGCCAAGTATTATGTAGTCTTACTATATTTTAATAACAATCATGTTTAACGATTTTTGACAGTAGCGCATGCAAATAATATAAAACTTTATATTTAAATGGTTATTTTACTGTATTTTAAAAACGCATTTTTATAAAAACGTATTCGTTTGTCATATATTAGCCATATAGTAAAATGTACTCTTATACAACGATTTTATTATATTTTACTATGACCATCGTTAGCATAAGGATAAAGAACAAACACCCTTGAACAATACCAGGCGTGATGCGGACCGTAAATTTTTTGGTATTAGTTGTGGTATATAATGTATCCACCGCCAGAAAATTTTGAAATCTAGACGCTCTGAAATGCTATTTCCAGCGTTCTACAGAAGATATTCTTTGAAAAAATCAAGCTAGATGAAGATCTAAATGCTAAGCATTTTACTCAGTTCAATGACTTCACGACCAAATTAACAGAAACATCCATTGAATTATATCTCTCTGAGACTGTGATGTGACTAATAATATTGTAGCGGTACATTCCTTATATTCAAACGGTAAGTCTACTTTAAAGATATTTCGTTTTTAAAATTGTGAGATTGTTGGAAATACAAACCAGGCACAACTCAAAAACATAATGGCAATGTATAACAAACTTGTTTACTGTTCTCTTACTTAGTTTTTAAGTTTACACTTTACAGTTGTGACTGGATAGTAAAGAAAAACGTTTTGAAACATCCCAGCGATGGCCACACGCGTCGCCACCGCAACGCCATCTTAGCGATACTGATCCGCTGCAGGTGTGAATATGAGCTATCATTTCCTTCAAATTATGAAGGTCAACCAACTATTTAAAACCACCATCTGATGCGACAACCTTTTTAAATGAAACCCAAACCCCCATACCACCCCCCCGGTAATGACGCCCCCCGGAGACCCTAAACCTAATCACAACCCTATAGAAAAATGACCCACCTCTCATACCCCAACCACAACACCCCTATAGGATTTTTACCTTTATGTCTTCAAATATAACATCCCGCTTGTGGGATGGTTTTATTAGATGGTTAAGCTTCATAATTTGAAACCGATGATACCTCGCGAATATAGTAGCTTGCCTGATGCGCCGACACAATACATAGGATCAGCGCAACGTTTGTCTGGTTTTGCGAACGCAGGCGGCCAAGGTATTAGAATCGCAAAACTAATACTTTGTAGGATTACGTTGTTAGATATACAAATATTCGCATCGTTCTTACCTTTCAAGGAAGACTTATGCCTTTTTTTGTTAAATACGAATTCAAGAAAGTCTTGCTTTCGTCAGATAAATTCTAGTCACCATATCAAAAAGCTTCAAAATTGTTATAAATAATTGCTCTTTGTTTCCATATTATTGAAGTGTTGAACTCCAGTGTTGGGAGCTTTTGCTTGTGAAATAGGCAATACAGGCGATACTACATGGATGATTTATATATTGACATGTAATATATTGTTAATGTAATTAAGTGAAAAGAATTGCAAACTCCGAACTCGCTCCGAAATAAAAGCAGTTTTAAATCGAAATAGTAAAGCGTCTCACTTTAAAATATAAATATTGTACCACCTGTGGTGAAATTTAACACCGAAAATCCGCGTTTCTTGTCAAGCCAAGGTATTAGTTTTGAGATTCTAATACCTTGAGGTCTAAGCCTTTCAAACACTTGTCGCTAAAGTCGCTAAGGTTGTTGCGCGCATTAACAAGGACGCTAAGGTACTACGGAATTGAAATCAAACAATCAAAAACAAAGATGTTGTTTAATTCCATCCGTCTCTGTTCTTGGAATAATTATATTATTTTACAATTCATTTCAATCTGGAGAAAAAAAGGTATTAGACTAATACCTTTAATACCTTAGCCAGCCGCTCCTAAACAATAGATATATTTGTATAGAACGAAAGAACTTTATAGATGATACCAAGTAAATGTCGTATCTTATTTCACTATCGTTATTACTTTAATTCTAAGTGCGTGTATTAAAGATGCGCTATTACATAACGAAGCATCTTTGTAAGAAAAAGCGGTTTCACAATAACTTATAACAAGTAATTTTATACCTAATTGACAGTATAACTTGTCTTCAAAATGTAAATGGTTTGTCTAAAGTAAAATAGTATTAAAAAGTCATTAAACAAAATTATCGATTTGAAATATATTAAATTGACAAATAAGTTATCCCTCTTTAGAAATTAAAGATTAACGAATAAATAAGAAGTTGTACAAATATTAATAAAGGTTAATGTAACAACTACTGTATAATTCAAATTAAAAATTAGTCTAACGAAACGTGTGCGTTATCTTAATAACTGTTAATCCGTTACTATCTATTCGAAGACTAAAATACGTTATTTTCAATACATTTTAACCGTATTCAGTAAAACCTGTCAAACATATCCAACATGAGAAATTATATGTAACAAAATATTTTACTAAAAACGTTGCATTAATGTTAACTTTTTATAAACGTTCTAGTTAGCAACCTGTTTTATAATAACGTTTTCTGTTTTTACATGTATTGAAGTATCCTAAAATTTAAATACAGTATAATGGCAAACATTTACATGACATTATAGTAATTAAGAGATAATTGTAAATTAACTGAAAGTTGCTGTACAGTAACTATGTTTGACAAGTTTTATTTAGTAATACATTAATACGTAAAATCACAGTTAAATTAATAAGATAACGTAAGCAAAAGAATCTTAAAACAAAACAATTAAAACAGTATTGGTAAAACGAACAAGTATCGTAAATACTAGCGGAAACATTGCAACACAACACATCTTTGTAGATACATTTTGCTTGATCTCCATAAATCGTAAATATTATGAACACGTATACATTCATGGATTGTTATAGTTGTATATGTAATGATGAAAAGCGAAATAGCAATAATAATTTGACGAAAAAGTATACATAATAATTAAAGTAATAATTTTTACATGTTATAACACATGATCTTTAATACCATTACTGTTGTATTATATAAAAAACGCTGTTTTTGTTTTGTAAAGTACAAGTAGCCTTACTGACAATATTTATGTAGTTTTACTTAACAAAAACCAACAAGACAATAATATTGAAATACAATTACTTATTCAAGGTAAAAGATTTTTCATTGTAACATGTTATCATTTCAATTTAATGTTTTATATACTTAATCCTATCCGTCTGAAAATACATGACAGCATGTTATTTAAGTATATGAATTGAAACATTATAAAGAAACTGAAAATATATTGCTATTGCAGTTTACTTTAATAAAACTATTTATTTAGTAAACAAGTTGCGATGACATTCAGATATCTTAATAAACCAGTCAGGTTATAACAATTGATAAATGAAAAAGAATAACAGAATATTTCTTTTAAAATGATATTATATTTTATGATTCAGATTTATTCATAATAACTTAATTTTTATCAACTGGCAATTAACTATCATATTATCATGTTCTTAATTTTTTCATTACAGATTATGCAAAATATAGTAGGACGATTTACTTTAAAGAATGATTCGTATATAGACAGTTTCGACAGTTTACACGTGAACTGATTTTGAATAAAATGTGATTCATGCTGCTGCATCTAGAAAGAAACGTTACATCAGTCTTTTAGCGAAAAATAACCGCTATGGTTTTTTTTTCTGTTTTAGTGGGCGTTTCTGCTAGCGAATAGTAACGTAAAGTATTGAACTCTGGCTATTTTTCGCCCTTTCGTGCTAGGCATCTTCTGTTACTTAATGTAATGATATTCATGTTGAATGTAATTATGATATAATGTAATTATCATGTGCAGCTATCAATGTAAAGTATTCAGAGAGGTATGCTGGCAAAGAATAGGCGATTTGACAAGTAAAAGCATTATTCTTTATTTTTTATAGCTTGCCTTATTCTTGGCATTCCGATGCCTTAATCATAATTCTGGTCAGCGGTTATTTAATGTTTATACGTGAAGAACTTTATCAAATTAGTTTTTGACTGTCACACGATAGGTTTTCACGATAGGTTTTCTTGTCACGCTCGATTGACAGCGGGAAATGAACCGCCAACACCTGGTGCATTATGCTAGTATTTTCATGTAAATTTTAATGCCGACCGGTTTTTCGTCAATGTTTGTAACGTAAGTTAGTTGTTTCGTAATCCACTTAATATTTTACGAAAATTGTAATTTACGAAATATTTTTTATCCTTTGTTTCGAGGTGCCAAACGTTTTAGGCTGATATCTCAATTAATTCTTTTGCTGATCATTATTTAAAATACGCTCTTGAAAACGCCTGTAAATCAATACGTATTCAGCGCAGTGGATTGCTATCTGTCGCGCTGAAATTTTGGACAAAGTATGACAAAACTTCGTGAATATAAAATGATATTACTCTATTTATCAGGTTTACCATGTAAAATTATCGTGTGTTTTCGTTAATTTTTAACTTAAGGTGAATACACACAGTTTCTTGAAGAATGGAAAACACAACTTTGACAGTCAAAAACACGTCCGTAAACAATTTCGAAACACAATAAAACCTAATGTTGTACATAGTTAAACAGTCTGACAACCAAAAACTGTTACCAAATAAATAGGAACAGTTGTTGCTATGGCAACAATGACGTTTGAAAATCCATTGCAATAATTATCTTTCAGACTAATTTAATCCGAAAGAAAATTTCGTGACCCCTAGGTTTTTTTTTCATTAAAACTTTTGTTCAAGTACGAGTAATTAATAGGGCCGTTTCAAAAAAATTCTGTAGAACGAAATTTCTTAAAAATTAAGAAACATAATTTTTCCGGCGAAAAAATTACTCGTTGTGCGCAATTTTTTTAAAATTCGCCTATTGATTACTCGTACGTTAAGAAAAGTTTTAGTCAGACTGCGTAGTCATGTGTTTTGGATTCTGAAACTTGTAAAAATTGTATTTTCCATCTTGCAAGAAACTGTATACGGCCTACGCGTTAAGTTTAAAATTACCTTTTTGTTCCAGGGACTTGATCTCGGGTACCAACGCGGAACGTAAACAAGGTCATATTATCCGGTAGGGTAATATCAAGTGCTATATCATCGCGGAATCGGAAAACCCGTAAAGAAAGGAACAAAGCGAAAGGCAGTGCGCAGCGCGTTTGTGAATACGCCAAGTAATCAAATACGTTTATTTTTTAACCCTTATGATGGATTTGGTCATGTCAAAGTCTTGCATTACGCTTATAATTGGCAGTCCCCATCCCCTGCCACCGTCCAGATAATTTTGAAATCTATAGTCTGTCAAATGCCGTTTGTGGGACCGACATATCTGACAATGACATCAGGGCAGGTTATTTTTTTGTTCTTTTATATATTGACAAATAAATGTATTTAGTTTTTCTCGAGCTGTCATTTATAAAATGAATTTCAACTGGCTTAAATTATGCCAGTGATAGAGTTAAGCTTCGGCACCAATAGTGGCAGTCAAGGCGTTGATGTGGCGTACCAATCGACTGTTTACCTTAGGAACATATTATCTGGTGCAAGAATATTACGCGCTATACGCTTAGGTATTATTTGAGGCGTTTTTGAGCAAATTGGTATCGCTATGATTCTGAATAAAACAAATTTATTTTAGCCTTATAGTGAAATTCTATATTACCGATGTGTTGATGACGTCTGGATATTCATCATTTCCATTGAACCACGAGTATAAACACTCGTAGTAAGAGTGAAGTTAGGTCAAGCAAAACCGTTTTGTTTACTTTTCATCAGCCTTAGAATAAACGTCCTGGCCATAAAAATGTTGAAGTCATCGCAGCAACGTCGGGAACAGAGCGTTATAGAGAGTAGAATGTTCCTGTAATAATTACGTTGTTGTTGCGTGCAATTTTTGTGCAATTTTATCGTCTGTCTGGTGATGGGATTTGCTAAAAGTTAGTATGTTATACTATAACAATAATAACTTAGAAATGAGTTTGGCAGTTCCGTTACAAAGAACTAGTTTTCACTATAAATACGTGTATACACTGTACAGTTGTCCGCATTCGACGATGCATATACGGTTCAATTTAATCTCTAGCGAGAGTTTCTTTACATATTATCAGTAATAAGTATTTCGTTAACAACCGTCTGCCGCGCGAATACAAGACAAAAGCAGTTTTATTGCCTGCGCAAATTATGTCGTGATTGTGAAAACAAGCTGAAATTACGCCAGTCGCTGAAATATCGGATATATAAACAGTATATAACTCAGAGCAAATTAGTTATAAGTAATAGAAGCAAGAACCAGAGAACAAAATATTGTAACGCTAGACGACTGGAACTATAAATGTCGTACTTGATCGAAGTTTCGTATATCACAACAATCAGCTGGAATAGTATATATTAGCGAACAGCCAATAAAATGTATAACATTATGTTTCGCTGCTATGACTATGGACTATGACCCAAATCGAAAAAATACTAACGATGATATAAAACCACTTACTGTCATGATGTTCCTGTCTTCTACTAGCATTGTTTGTTGCCTGGTTACTGGGACTTGGTTGACCATTTAACTGTGCAACTGCAGAAATTATAAAAACAGAATAATAAAATCAGGCAGATGGATAACATTGAGTAAAAGCATAATATAACATAAAACTGTTTATTTCATTAACCTTGGCCTTGATCTATGGAAAGGACGTTAGTGTCAGGTTTCCCATGACCACCACACTACTGTACATGATTCACATCAAATATTAAAATGGAAACTATACTTACTACTGCACTGACGGTGATGGATAGTGGAAGCAACACTGTTTTGTGTACCATTAACCAATGAAATGTATTGGCTACTTACGCCATAATTAGGATCACTGAATATATCTTCTGTAAATATTAACAAATTCTACTTTTAGTTAGTTTAAGAAATTGCAGCTTGATGTCAGTAATAATTGTCAGTTGTTTGCTGTACAAGCTGTGTTAGTAATACTGAGAAAAACTGACGTCTAAGCCTATGTATGTATACTCATGGCTAGTACAGTAATCAATACGAGCCTGCCTTACATGGACAGTATCAATACGAGCCCGGCTACAGTACATGTACAGTATCAATATGAGGCTGGTTGCATATACAGTATCGATCAATATGAGCCTAGTTGCATATACAGTATCAGTATGAGCCTCCTTCATATACCTAGATGGGACACGTTGACATAGGCCCAGGTCACTATTACTTCATGTTTTAGTTAATTCTAAGGCCATGTTCATACCAGTATGGGTAAATTGACAGACAATTCTATTACAATACTTAATTTAAGTGCCATTTGATCTTTCATTCTACAATATATCAGCTTATGTGTCACATTTGTTTTACGTAGTGTCAATTTTCAGAGGGTACATGTAACTCTGCCTCTTTTTTTAGTTATTGTTCAAGATCTTTTTCTTTTATATTTTTTGGATTAATTGTTTAGTTTCTATGCCATAAACTTTCTTATCCTGTTGTTTCTATCAGCTAGTATAGACATTGTAGTGCTGTTCCTGTATGAGAAATCATATGCAGTAACCTGTTATGTCCTTTTTGAAATATAAACCATCAAGTACTAGCCAGAATGAATGTTAAGTGTAAATTGTCCTAATAGTGATTTTAATTAATTTAGATGAAGACAGTAACGTTCCTTTTTCAACTTCTATATTAACCACATTGTTGGCAGTAGCAGCAAGGTTTACTACAGCATCCTCCATACTGTTGTCCACAGTTGGTCAAATATTGTCTTCACAACCTACATGTTATTAATAGGCCTAAGAAACAATAAAGTTATTAATAGTGTGGCTCTGTGGGTAAGTCTGTATATATGTAATTATTAATAAACAAGGAATTACAATGAACGAGAACCAGAAAAGTACATTTGTGTTGATGCATCTATCAAAGTTATTGTATCATCATTACTTGTTACTATCATGTACTGTAGTGTACACTAGCGTATAATTTTTGACAATTAGACTGATGCCCATAACTGGGAAAAAACAGGCCAAAATAGCGTTTGTGCACATGCAAATTAAATTATCCTCAGCATTACATAACAAATGATGACGTATATGTATAGTCTGGCAAAGTCAACAAATACACTTTTTTAAGACTGTTATAAGGTCACATGGTACTGTAAATGTTATTAAACACATATAACTATGTAAACAAGAACAAAAATATTACACGTCCTGATGTTGGTGCAGCCTGCTAGACACATACAATTAAAATGAACCAAATATTGTTTTTTCTCAGCCTATTTATTCATTGTAGAAGTCTCAAAGAAACAATTAGAAAATATTTAAAATATTATGTATATTAAAAGTATCGACACTCTAGCACGATGCCACAAATAGCAAATAATTTCCACTGTTTACATTCCTTACATTATAAAATTTGGCTACCTCTCTCTCGTCTTTGTAAGGCACTGACTAGCAAATTTGTCGACCATTGTAAATTTGTAATCACGTCCGTAATTTACTTACTGTAATAGACAAACTACAAACTTTGAACTGTCAAATACTGTGAATAACCCCTTCGCCTGTTATTGTACTTTATGTGCATACGGAAGTCCAAACGCACGTTGTTGGCCTGAGATACCTTGTTGAAATTCACAAATAATCGAAAATCTAAGCTTAAACATCCAAAACCAGAACGAACAATTCATCTACTTACTATCATGTTGCTCCTGGCTAACAGTAGTTTTGACAGTTCGAGTCCAGCTCGTTAACTCATTAACACCTGTTAAAAACACAAAGAAAATACATGTACTGTAGATATACATGAATAACATTCAGTATAAGGAGAATTAAACATACGCAACACAAACAATTTTATTTTATTTACTGTGGTAACATTTAATATTTACAATTACGCTTTGAGACTTCATTTATAATTTCTAGATGAGGTACTGTAGTCTGGTTTTATAATCTCTAGATCAGGTTTCGATCTGTACTCTAGAAAAAGTTTACTGATCGGTTTGCATCAAATTAATAAATCGGGAAAGCATAATTAGCGCTACACTGCTCGTGTTGGATATGAGACTCGATGTTCATTATAGCTGGAGGCACATAAGTTCTTTTTTTATTATCTGTATACCTATTTTGGTAACTGAACGCATCTAAGCATAAAAAAGAATATGCATTGGAAGCATAAATTTTTTTGACAAATAATTCAAATATTATAATATAACTGTATCAGTGTGTTTAAAATAATATATGGTGTGACGTATTAAAACTGCTGTACTTACTATCACATTGCCTCTGTCTAGTACGAGTATTTCTTCACTGTGGTGTTCCAGATATACCCTTACTTGAAACTGTCAAGGTATTGTTACACTGACCAACACCTTTTAGAAATTAAAAAAAACAATAGAATTAGACGCATAGACAACAATAACGTAAAAGTTTTGATGCAAGAAAAAGCTTATTTGGAATAGCTGACATGTGCTGTTAACACGGTGCCTCTCAGCAATAGTTAAGCTAAGTTAGAAGTTAGTAGGGTTAGTAGTGGAATGGGTGACCAGGTTCTGTGGTTTTTCTCCCTGTGTAAAATCAACACCTACAATCATGGCCAAAACTAAAGAGGAGAGCTCATATTTTTGCAACTTTTCTGTTAGTCATATTTTCATCCTACCATCTTTGCTTATGACTGTTGCCTTCCCTCCCCTTTTCAATGTTCAAATGATATTATGAAACTTCAACAGAATGTGATGAGTTTTTATCTAAATTCATTCGTTTTCAACATTGAAGAGGGGGAGAGGGAGGCATCAAAGTTTTAATAAATTTAAGGCAGGTGTCGTACAACATTTCACCATGATTGTAGGTCTTAGTTGTCATCCGTGATCTGTACTGTGTTGTATGGTGACTGCTTGAAGCGCCTTTGATATGCCATCTGTAAATTTGTAATGCAGATTTGATCATATTTGATCATTGCTCAATAGAATTATTAAATCATTATTACATGTATCTAGTCTTCCAGGTAAATTTCTTTGTGAGTGAAAAAATACCAACGATGATATAAAACTACTTACTGTCATGTTGTTCCTGTCTTCCATATATTTCTAAGTGTAATTTTACCTGTGCAAAATAGTACTCTTTCGTTTTCTCCTCCCTCCTAGTCCTGTTCTTCCTTTTCCACATGTTTTGCTTTTTTCTTTTTTTTTTTGGCTTTTTTTGCTTGGTGAATGTGTTTCCACCATGCAAGGCGCCGCGCTTGTCGTAGGCGTTGTGCCACTTTCATAAACCTGTTGGCCATCATCCTCCTGTTCTTCCTCTTCAACATGTTTTGCTTTTTTTTGGGGGGGGGCTTTTTTTGCTTGGTGAATGTGTTTCCACCATGTAAGGCGCTGCGCTTGTCGTAGCCGTTGTTCCACTTTCATCAATCTTTTGGCCATCGTCCTCCTTTTCCCTTCTCCCCTTTACATTCTCCTCTTCAGCTTCAGTGTCAGAATCTGAAGAGACGACAGTTTTCCTTTTTTTCTTTTTTTTTGGTTTATCCTCATCACTTTCATCATCTATCATGGCAAACAGTTGCTTTTTACTTTTACTTTTGCCTTTGTTTCCTCCTTTTCCTTCGACACCTGTCATTAGCATTTGTTTCAGGGTTTTCAAATTAGGCTGTTCCTTAAATTTTTTTTCTTCAGCATCACCTTTCACTGGATGGAAAAGTGTAGCATACCGGTCAGGATTTCTGATATATGTCCGTGCGACAATTGCGTGAACAGCCATAATATATAATGCTGCCCCCGTTTCAAATGCATCGTTTATGATGTCGTCAAAGTCATCGTCACAGCAGAATTTCAAAAATTCTTTGACATCATCAGACTGCATTGGTACGTCCGTTTTGGTGTTTAACCCTGCTAAGTGGGGTTCAATTTTTTTAAATGTGTTTTGCAACATCTTTTTGCCCTCTTTAGTGATTAATGATGTATTGGATTCATCAATTCTTTGTAAATTCTCGGATATACTTGCCGCACATTCTGAAAGTGCAAACTGCGGTCTCCCAAGCCATTCACAAGACTGACTTTGGGTACGGTTAAAGACCTTGTCCTCATCAGGTGTATCCTCAGCTGCACCATAGGGTCGAAGGAAGTTTTTGGGAAATTGTCTGAAAAACTGCACACCACCTTCAGATGGAGAGGGAGTTTTGCTGTACGAACTCATTATTCAAAAAAAATCCTTAAAATGTCGATTTGAAACAATACGAATAAGTAAAACAAAGTTCCCTGGTAAAGATAACTTTCAACAGAGAACAGAACAGTACAAAATATTGTAACAAACTGTTCAATGTATTTGAAATGAAAAAGCAAAAATAAAATGAAAGTCAACTTTTAAAGTTATGTTCTGTAAGCACAATGTCTGAACTGCTCCAATATGTAATTAGTTATTAAGACTTATTACTTATAACTACTTATTACTTATTCTAACTTTATATTCTACTTATTACTACTAATTACTTCTTTTTACTTATTACAACTTAACAATATGGAAGAGTGTGTAATGTTTAAAAAAAAAGTTAAGACAGAAGTTTCAAATATGGCTTTTTAATGTCAAAGAAAAAAAATTGCCAGGCAATATTTCTTAGTTATTACTTATTATTTATTACAAATTAAGTATATGGCAGATGGTGTAATGTTCCAAAGGACAAGT
The DNA here is from genome assembly GCA_035771165.1 of Paragorgia papillata. NCBI lineage: Eukaryota > Metazoa > Cnidaria > Anthozoa > Scleralcyonacea > Coralliidae > Paragorgia > Paragorgia papillata. The sequence continues at coordinate 991,983 of JAWNZC010000086.1, read as the reverse complement.
TACCACAAACGATAAGTTATATCGTGAGATATGTGGAATAAGAAAAAAATATGTTTAAATGTTGATGTTAATTACAAAGCACTGTTTGAAAAGCTGAATCAATGGAGAATGTTAAAGAATAAACGAATTTCACAATATGAAATGGAAAAGTAAATAATTGAAGTATACCCGAGAAGATTTACTTTAAAACAAGGTTAACAAAAGAAGGTTAACACTGACAAAACAATGCCCAAAACTTTCAAATACGATACTTGTATTGTTCTCAGACACCAACTGATCAAAACAAAAAGGAATCACTAATATTCAAGAGGACAAGTAAATGAACCAAAATTGGTAAAGATAAATAAGTTGACAAATGACAACTAAGTAGTAGTATTAGTAAGAAAGAAAACTTGAAAACGATAATTATCAATAGAAATTGTCGATATTCTAATGAAATGGGGTAAACGTCTAAAGAAATGTAAATGGTATGTAAATGACAAAGTTCTAGAGAAACGTAATCGTAAACGCGCTAAAGTAACTAGTTTTTAACTGAAACAATATTTGAAACTATAATTCCAAATTAAAATTTGCAATATGAATATATTTCAAGTAAATGATATGTTTAGCAAGAGTCGAAAACACAACAATGAGCGAAGCAATGCGTTTAAATATAAGCAGTTTGATTGGTACGTGAACTATATATATACTATAAATATGTATATATATAATATATATATATATAATATGTAAATCAGAAATTTTTAAACCAATGTAAATTGTATGTAAATGAGAAGAAGTCGACACTACTCGTCAAACCCAAATATATTCATATTCATAAATATGTTCATATAAACAAATATATTCCAGCCGAGAAATATTTCCAGTCGAGAAATATTTCCAGTCGAGAAATATATCCAACCGAAATATATTTCCAGCCGAGAAATATTTTGAGCCGAGAAATATTTTGAGCCGAAGTATTCCAACAATGCATCCCATAAGCCTTTGCGAACACATAAGCCAGCGTAACGCCTGACGGTTTTACTTGTCAACTGGGTACCGCTGTTACTGGATGAGTGGCATCTACTATGGATGGAAGTCGCGGTAATATGTTCATTTGTGTGAAGTGTGGTTGCCATCTGCAAAGTAGTTTTAGGTTTTGTCCTAAATGTGGAATGCAAGTTTGTGGCCATTCACAAGGTGAAAGAGAGAGCCATACCCAAGTTCAAAACCCTGAATCTTCGTCCCGGTTTCAGACAAAGCTTTCTTTTCCCAATTTTGAAAAGTATAAAAGCCTGAAGGAACAGGATAGAAGAGGATTTGATAATCGATCAAATACCAGAAAGAAAAAACGTATCGCGATTGAATCGGTTCTTATTCGGGTGGGAGTGACGAACCAAGATATGACACCTAGAAGGGGAGAGACCTTGCCGGTGAAAGTTCCGTCTTCTGCAACGCCAGATGAGATCGTACAAGCGGCTGTTGCGAAACACACCGCGTTTAATAAACGGTTCCAGCACGACGCAAACTACCGTTTAACATTCAAAGACGGTACGGAGGTGAGTTTCGTTCCAGGAACAAGCCCTGCCGAACCGTTCACGTTGAAGCGGTATAAAGACGAGTCTGGTTACGGTTATTCTAAAATAACCTTATTTATTCGACCTGTTGGCAACATTGTGCAACAGCTTCAACAGATTATAGAGTCTGATTCCGACACAAGTTCAGATGGTGGGAACTTCATGAATAATGTGGATAAGCCGGCATTTTTAGAGAATGAACGTGCTAAAGCAGAAGTTAAAACTGTTGAGCAATCGGATGGTCCAAGTTGTTCAACAACGGCCGAAAGTCGGCGTGGCGATGTGTCCGAACAACCTCAAATTTCTCTTTTGGTCAACTGTCCAACATGTGGCATCAGATTTCCCGTGGCACAAATCGAAGAGCATGCGGATTTGTGTGCGGATTTCCTTGTGGAACTTCCAGATCCAAATCCAGCCAGATTGTCATCTCCAGGACAAGAAGGTAACCGTACGTTCAAAAACGTTTAAGCCAGCTGAGTATAGCGTCATTACTCAAACCGAAATGTCTCGCCCAGTTTTGTATATTCGTGTACTGTAGTTTCTGTGCGTGCATTAAACATTTTTGGAGCGCAACACGTGACGTGCGATTGGACTATTTTCGTTTGTTTTACGATTGGACTATTTTCGTTTGTTTTACTTATATAGTAGAACACAGATGCGTTAAAGAAGAAATCTGTAACTTGAAAGAACAGCTGAGCGCAGAAACTATTCAGGTTACATTGCGAAGAAAGAATCTATGGCTAGATTACATGGGGGCAAGAAACAACAATTATAACCCGTGTCACCTGATAAAAATAACCTTTTGCGGTGAACCAGCCATAGATGATGGTGGACCTAAACGAGAGTTTTTTACGGGTAACGACTTTGATACCAGCTTATTGTTAGCAGTGGCGTAGCGTGACCATTCTGAGCGGGGGGGGTGTACCTCTATTGCGCTTCCTCAATTACCGACCAACTCATTTTTATGTCCAATTTACCGACCAATTTCCGATCAATTTACCGACAAATCACGTTTTTCTCTGCAAAATCTCTGTTTTACCACAAGTTTTCCAAAAAGTGGGGGGGTGTCACACCCCCCCCCCCCCCCGCACGCTACGCCACTGATTGTTAGTATATTGTGTAGTATAAAATGCTCTAATCAGTCCGCTAAAGGCCTGGCCAAACGCTTTCAACATTTGAAAGCGTTTGGCCAGGCCTTAAATGCCTAATGCACATGTTTTAAGCCAGTGTAAAAACGCTAACGATATTAAGATGAAGGTGATACGCTTTGTCCAAATAAATCGGATTATGACACCGGACATTTAGGGTGAGAAACAGTGACGCTTTTTCTGTAGACAAATTTGAGGTCAAAATATTGTGAGCATAAAAAATGTGAAAATATTTTTGAAAACTTGCAAAATATTGACGCATTTACCAAGCAGAAAATAACGCATTGCAAGTTGCACTTGCTATGGCACGCCGTTTATGGGTCACACCTTCATTGTCATTCATCCGGAAATACCAATCCCCTTAAGACTCTGATTAACTTTTCCCTGCTGCATTCTTTCATTGATTAAATGATAAAATAGACAAGATAATATTATAAGATACAATTTGGAATGTCAAGCCTTTAAAATAAAAATTGGTAAATTGTAAAGCTTGCACCCGTGGATGCTGTCGTAATGGCGTTCTTGCTTTCGATCAGCACTGCGTATATAGCATGTAATTGTACGCAGTCGTCACTTTTAGATTTTCAAGAAAAAACGATATGACTTTGCAATCTATTGTTGGCACCAAATTCCGACAGAACTTTTAATTTTCTCTAATAAAAATATGTATAATTACTTGCCAAAAATCCATATTAAAATTGTGAAAGTTTCTCCAGGTATATACGCGGTGCTTCATAGATGCGTGTCGGCTTACGGTAAGAAAAATCAACTGCAAAAATGACGTGACCTTTTGCACATGCATCTACAACTTGATTTTATATAATTCCTAATACATGAACGGTTTATTTCTTATAGAAATGCTGGAATACTGCCGGTCCCGACTGTTTCCTGACGGCTGCCGAACTAAGTCTGTCTTGGCTTTGGCGAGTGAGGACTTTCGGATAGCAGGAGAAATAATGGCTATGTCCATAGTACAAGGAGGCCCTGGACCTAATCTTTTTTCCCCTGTGATATATAATATCATAAGTCGGAATCTAAACTTTAAGGATTGCAAAACTAGTTACTTGAAAGATGTATGCCAGAAGGTTTGTGTTAATAAGTTTCAATTTTCAAGTGCGTGGTCCGTGTCTAAAAAACGCTATTTTTGGTTTTCATCTTATTAGTTAACTGAAGCTGACAATAGCGAAATAAGTGCATTGCTTATGAGTGACAGCGTTCTTGACATCCTCCAGACAATCGGATACAACGGAGTGCCTTCTAGAGAGGACACAGAATCTGTTAAGAAAATAATCGATAACAGTTCAATAACAGTTTCTATGCTGGGACTCGAAAATCGAGAAATAATAACTTCGAATAATTACCTATTTAAGTATAGTTGAATAAATAAATTAATGAATAATTAAATAAATAAATAATTAATTAAATAAATAAATATATAAATAAAGAGTAAACAAATAAATAAATAAATGGTAAATAAATAAATAAATAAATAAATGGGTAAATATATAAATAAATAAATAAATAAATAAATAAATAAATAAATAAATAAATAAATGAATAAATAAATAAATAGATTCTAATCTTGATTATTCCTTTTCAATATAGGTCAATCTGCATTCATGATCAGGCACCGGAAGGTAGCATGCCTAGTATCCTACAGGTTACAGAGGGTTTGAAGATATATGGACTCCTATCCTCCATTCGAGACAATCCCAATATGTGGAGGTCAATTTTCACTCTTGGAGGCGTACCCAAGCTTTCATGTACAACATTGCTTGACGAATTCATTGTCAACTACAGTGAATCGCAAGTAACCAAAGAGAAAGAAATTGACGTCTTCTTCCACTTTTCCAACTACATCAACTCGCTGGATTTGGCTGGATTGCAAGCGCTCTTACAGTGGGCTGTTGGTGCTCCATCAATTCCACCGCTTGGTCTTCCCAAGAAAATAAACGTGTCATTTTTGAAAGGGTGTCCACCAGGATGTCATTGCAGGCCAACAACGTCAACGTGTGACCTAGTGTTGACTCTTCCACTTCACCTGGATACATTCGACGAAATGAGAACTATTATGACCTCTGCCATAAACGAAAGCGACGGATTTGGATTAATTTGATAATCGTTTTTTTTTTCTTTCCCTCTTCCTGTCCTTCATCCTCACTTTTGACCCTGGCCAATCTATACAGTTTCACCTATTATATACTTATGTGAATATTTTTATTTATATGTTTACATTGTTTTGTTTTGTGTTTTTTTTTCAGCAAATCATACCTATGTAATTATATAATCATGATTATAAAGTAAATCAGCTTTGTGCAATACCTGTTGAAGTGATAACTCCACGGATTTGTCGATGAGTAAAATCAGTTTATAATATTGATACTTGCGGTTTAATAGGGTATATTTTTATAGTGTACACGAATACATCCGTGATTTTGTTACAAATTATTTTAAATGAGCCTGCTACTCACTAATCGAATATTATATGAGCCCCAAATCAACTTGCACAAAGGTTTATAATTGGCATATATCTGTGGATTAGTAAAATGCCATTCAACGCAACAGCCAACACTACATAGAAGAACTTGGTCATTCATGAATGGCGATCTTCAATTCTGTCATGTGCTTTGCATTACATTGAGCAACCACAATACTGCAAAAATGGCATGTTTTACTTTTTGATTTTTGTTACATACAGCTACTGTAGTTTCCTTGCAATCTCCACGCTGTTCGTTAGGCAAGATTTTGTTTTGATACGATCCAGCATTTAAATCTTTAAAGAAAAGTTCTCTATTTGGCTGCTCAATTTTTCTGCGTCTTTGGAGACACAATTCATCTTACAAGTTTGAATCTCAGTTGAACTTTTTAAGTCATTTTGAGAATTTATGGACCCTTCTACAAGTGTGGGTATTCGTTTCAAACTGAATTTTCTTTATAACGCCTTTACGGTTAATAGGCCCGCGCTCTTAGTCTCAACGGTTCGAAAAGCGGAGAAATGTTGCGTTTTTTGAACGAAAACCAATATAGATGTAGACCGGTCTATGTCGCATGACACAGAGGTCGCCAGAAAAAATTAAAAAAATTAAAAAAACATTGACTTCAAGTCCAGTTTTCGAGTGTATAAATAAAATAAGACTGCTGATGAGTATATGTGGCGAACTTGGGATATAACAGGCGACACATACTTATAGAGATATAAATCACTAAAGATATGCATGTTGCAATGACAGATATTAAAGAAAATCACACTGAGATTTTTGAAAATTTACTGTATAGTATATACACATAATATTATATATACAAGTTTCAAATGTTCTTATGGAGTTAATCGCTTGTTCTATATAATATGCTACAGTCATGAAAGCGAGGACTGGTCTAAATCCTTCTTGATAGTTTTCATCAATGTTGACGGCGTCTTGTAAGCAGTGTTCTTAGTTGGTATTATAATTGGGCTATATCATTGAGTTTAATATACAGCTCCTCAGCTTCCTTCCAGTCATTTGGGTGTTCTAGCTCGCAATTAACCATAATAAACTCAAAATACTCTTGGTAGATATTACTTTCACTTGGATCTTCTAGCAGATGATCAGTTACATATTGTAACTTTTCATCCGAAACTTTGAGAAGCATTCCATCAGTGCCTCCGTGATTTTCGGGCAAACTGAATAACTCATCTGGTCTCCCAGGTATGGTATCATGTCGTGATTGCCGTATGTAATGGGCATTCCAGTGCTCTTTTGTTCTATCGAGATCGCGTTGTAGTACAGTTGAAAAACAGTACCAAAGTGCTTCATTCTCAAGCTCGTTTCCTGGATGAAACAGTCCTTTTTCTACCAAATCCTTGAAATAATTTATCCACCAAGTAGATCTAGCTCGTCGTAAATATGACCACCACCCTTCAATCCTTTGGTTTGCAGGAGAGGTACCAAATACATGAGCATCGCTTGTTCCGCGGAATTCACACTGAATAGCTGCTATAACACCATTTTCTGTTCCACAGTCACTCCTAACTTTAACAGGGCATCCGTCAAATTCTCTTACACATTCAATGTAGAATGAAGCAGTAATAGCAGGGTTATTGTTAGACCTCGTCACCTTTAGCCACATTATTTTCCTACTCCAACCATCTATGCAACCGTGGATTGGAAAGCCGAATGGTTTCAACTTGTCGTACCCATCTATGTGCCAACAATGATTAGGGCCTGGTGACCTGTATTTTCTTCATTTTAAACGCTTGGCTCGTCTCAACTCACAACCTTCTGGGTCTAGCTGTCTAACAAATTCTTCGACATCATGTCGAGGAACTTGAAACCCATCCATCTTGAGTGTGAGCCAAATTGACCTGTAACCACCCATGCACCCAGGACCATCTAATTCTTTTCTGATTCTTTCCCGCACTTCCGCCACGTTATATGACGCCACACGCCTTCGAAGTCCACATTCTTTCAATCGTGACTTCAACGTTCGTATACACATGTTAATACCGTGATGCTTGGCCATGAGCGCAACAATTGTTTTGTACTCGAAACCTTTTCGGAAGTATTGTTGAATCAAGGTCATTTCTTCATCCGTATTTTCATCAGCTCCTTTCTCTGTACCACAGCGAGTACAGAAAGTGTCGACCTGTGACATTACAAAACCACACTGACAAGTTGTTCCAGACTCGGTATTATCGTTACGTCTTATCTCATTGGTATTCTCAGCACCACAGTTAGTACAGAAATTGTACAGAGTTGGCAGGTCAGCGCCTTGCATTGACGGCAAGTTGCAATTTCCGACGCCATTTTGCGTATGTTTGCGCTGAACCATACGTCACCCAATGACAGCTGTTGCACAAAGGTTTATGGGATGCATTGTTGGAATACTTCGGCTGGAAATATTTCTCGTCTGGAAATAATATTTCTCGGCTGGAAATATATTTCGGCTGGAAATATTTCTCGGCTGGAAATATTTCTCGGCTGGAAATATATTTCGGCTGGAAATATTTCTGCTATAGAAATATTTTCGGTTGGAAATATTTTTCGGTTGGACATTTATCTGTACTATAAATACGTATATTGTGCTTTTGGAATATAAATCTTCTATGTCTTCGTTTATTTCCGTGTTGCCCTTGTGGGCCAGGGTATATATATGCTATAAATATGTATATATATAATAGTACCTAAATGAGAAATTTCTAAAGAAACGTTAATTTTATGTAAATGAGGATAAGTCTACCCTAATCGTCAACGCGTTAAACTAAGTAGTTATCCCTTAACTAAAAGAGTATTTCCAACTATAATTCAGAATAGAAAAGTAAAATAGCAATATATTTTAATTAAATGAGATGTAGAACGACTCAAAAACACAACCGATTACGAAGAGCAACTGAGCAATAATGACGGGATTGAAAGTGCGTCGTGCTTTTTATAGCCACATACCGCTGATCATTGCTATCGGCGACACGACTGTAAAAAGATTACGTCATTTAGGTAGTATTCGCATTTTGATTGGTTGCTCATATATAATATATAATAAATATTCTAAATATGTGCATATATTATATAATTATAATATATAATATATAATATATGTTATAAATCTGTATATTATATATATATAAATATAAATATAAATATAAATATAAATATAAATATATATATATATATATATATATATATTATATCTATATTTATATACAAAAAAACACCAAAAAAAAGCAAACAGAAAACATTCTGAGAAGACAGATATAAATCATACGAAAATGAAAATGGAAATAGCGGCCGCTAATTTATGGAGCGTTATTCGAGGCAATATTAATAATCTCATTATGTTATTGATAATCCCAATTACATTATTGAATTCTTACATCCTATTTTGCATGTAACCCAAACTGTTTTAACTGTTCTAAATTATATTTTGCAAGTTTTAAAATGTTTTACCAATTTCAAATTATGTTTTGTCAGTTTCAAATTATGTTTTGTCAATTTCAAATTATGTTTTGAGTTCACGTACGTCCAAATCGATATATGTCTAGCTCTTGGTCAAATGATATTTTGTGATCAATTCTTTGAAGGTTTTCATGGCGATAATCGTTCAAATAGCGAACGTAAGTGGTCTACCCACATGTTTTGCGAGTTTCAAATTATGTTTTGAGAATGGGGCATGGGCACTAACGGTCAACGCGCGTGTAGCACCCGAGCTCTGTGCGTGTAACACGCGCGCGTGACTTTCTTTTTCCCTCCATTTGCACAAATTCCGTCATATTAATTTCTATCCGTGTATAAAAGTTGCCCATAGAAAATTGATGGAGGAAACAGCTGATAAGAACAGAGAAAAGGCCGTGGAACTTTTAAGAGAAGCGACTTTGTTGATCACTGGCACCACTGACGCTACTGCCTCTCCTAGCAGCTTAAGAGATCAGCCAGGACCAGATCAATCTACTGCACATCGTGGAGCACCTGGAACTGGAAGACCTAGTTCAAATACAAATATAACAGCAGGATCTCTTAATAATAATAATAATAATATGGGAAACGTACTGGGCAACCTGCGAAGCTTATTTGGACCATACTCCAGCAATTGTTCCAGTACGTATCCGCGAAAGCGTCAAAGGGTCTCATCATATCAAGTTAAAGAGACTTGGACACATGAAATGTTTTGTTTAGCAAGTAGCAGAGCGTGTCGTGTCCCTTCCCGACAAGAAAAGATTAGTCTTCAGGAGGCTGGTTTAGGAAGACGTAAAGTTTGTTTCCACTCACGAGCTAATAACAAGGAATTCACAAAAAAGCTTGAGGAAACCTATCCAAAATTAAAGGATGGCGGAGGATTTGAGTTGCTACGTACGGGAGGATCTGGTGCGGCTACAATCCTCACAGTAATAAAACCACCACCCAATGGTTATACAGTTCCTTTTCTGAAAGATGCATCTGGCCTTGGTCAGGCTTTGGCGTTCATAAGACCGCTCCAGAGAGATCTGGATAGAAGCATTGTGGATACGGTAAGTGTGTTTTGGACTGAGAGGTGTATCAATCCAGAAAAAGTGTATGAGATTTGTGGGATTTTTGGGGGGCTTTAGAGATTTTTTTTAGAATTTTTTGTGTGTGAGATGTTTGGTTATTTTCTTAGATTTTTGGGGATTTTTCTGAATTTTTTTGAGATTTTTTTGATTTTTGAAGGTGTACGAGATTTTCAGGAGTAATTCAGTAATACACCCCTTGTTTTGTGCTAGCCTTAATTCATGTATGTGGAATTGATAGAATTTTAGATTTGATAATTGTAGTACATGGGTGGCTGTAGACAAGAACAAATATATATTTATTTTTTTGGGGTAGGGGGGGGGGGGGTAGGGGGGAGACAATGTTCTGTACATAAAATGCCTATATAGCATATACAGTAATAATGCAAATAATCCAATACAGTACTATATTCTTCATAGTAACAACCCATTTTTTTCCATTTAGTACATCTAAACACAATAAGTAAGACAATTCATTTACTGTATTAATGTATTACACAAGTTGAATATATATGACAAATGTTTGGTAGATGTTCGTCAAGCTCAATTACTCTGAAAAGATTTCTGAGCCCCCAGACAGGGTTTGAAACTACAAACTTCTAATGACTGGGTTGATGCTCTAACCATTGAGCTACTGAGGCTCAGATGGAGAGCTAATAAATTCATAGTCATATGTGCTCCTAAGTGGTAGAGTTTGCATATGAGATGTAGTATACTACTAACTTATCATAATATATACTGTTGTTGTATATAATATTATATTCCTTAAATCCAGCAGGTTGTGGAAGATATGAAAAGCCGTGATGATATTCTGAAAATAAAATGTTTAAACTGTGGACAAGATGTTGCAATGTGTGAGTGGCATGAACATGGGTGTGCATCTGCAGCTGGACCTTCTCGAGATATACCAAAAGCACCGGTACATGTAACCATGGTAATTAATTTATGCTTTAAAATATAAAGTCTAAAAAGGTAAAATATGGTAGTAATTAGTTTGTAAACATCATGGCAGTCATGGTTTAATTGTAAGGGACTGCAATAATGCATAATACTTTTATTGACAATTCTGCTTTGTGGATATTTAAAGCAAATCATTTAGTAGGACTGTTTTTAGTTGTTGTTTGTCATTTTAAAATTCCTATGCTAGGATGACACATGGTTTTGTATCAGCCCAACTTTAACAACTACGTTTTATATAGTAATGCATAACAGCAGGGCAAGGATGACTTTATAATTCTCTTAAAACTGAAACTTGCATGCATTTTTCATGAGTGTTATCAGAGTTAAAAATTTCATTGTTGTATTGTACTGTATATTTAATTTGACAAATGTTTATGTATTACACTCTTCTTCTCAAATCATTAATAATTCATGGCTAATTAACCAATCAGAGAAACATAATGCGGTCATGTGCATGAGTTTTGAAACCCAGTAAAGGTCATGCAAACTGACTTCATAATTAAGAAATCAGATAATAAACAGCACAAACAAAGAAACATTTACATGTATTACCGCATTTCTTAATTATAAATTCAACTGACATGAGAGTGATGAGACACTAGATACTAATATAGACGGTATAGACCATTGTCTAATCTGATATGTCCAATATCACCAAGTTAAGTCCCCTCTTGAATTTTAATATAATAGATGATTGAGAAACTATTTCATAAACTCGTGTATTGTGTTTTACCAGGGGTTACAAACACTCGGGAACAACAAAAATCACTCAGCCTATTACCTCTTAATTTTCATTGTTCTCTCGTGTTTGTAAAACATTCAAAAACAATAAAAATCACTTGGCCTGCAGCCTCGTGATTTTCATTATTCCCTCATGTTTTACAAACACTTGAGAACAATGAAAATTACTCAGTTAATTAATGGCCTCGTGATTTTCATTGCCTGTTGTGTTACTGTTTGTAACCCCTGGTAAAACACTCCCACTCATTTATGAAATATTATTTATTAAACATGCTTCTGAGGCAAAAACAGTTCAATGATTACTATATTAATAACCTTCTTAAAAAAGTGTATAGGTGCCTATAGGCAACCTGTAGAAAATGTTCCAATTGCCTATAGAAATCCCCAAAGCCTATAGAGAGATCTATAGGGTTGTATTCCAATCTATAGGTCACCTATAAAAAATGTTCCAGTAGCCTATAGAAACCTATAGAATCTTATAGGTTGGCCTATAGACTATAGGTCAAGCTACTGTTACAGTATAGACTTTTTTGTAAGGTTAGGGGTGCTCATTTAATCATGTCTAAATACTATACAAGAAATAAATTGGGTTCTAAGTCTAATATAAATGCAAAAATATGAACTAGATACAATTATATAACTCTTAAGTTAATGTGTCCACATGAAAATTAATTGCACTAAATGTCTGTATCTGGACCACTATTTGGGCAATGATCTATTGTATACTGTACATGTACTGTACATGTATGCTTCATTTATATGGTTGCATGTACTACAGTATTAGCTGACATAGAAATCAGTTAAAGTTTCAGGATTGAATGTATCAAATCAATGACATTATAAGTACTGTACTGTACTACTGTTATATAATTACATAATTTTAATAAATTTTTTGGACATTAATAAATGTTCTCAAGGTGTATACATGCACATACAGTTTAATACCAATGTTAAAATTTAACTCAAAACTAAAACCATGTGTATAATTATTTGCATTGAGATTTATTTTCAATTTAAGGAAAATACATTGGTTTGCAATGTCGCCACTATTAACGTTGAGGAGAATGAAGAAAACAAAGATAATGAAGAGAAACATGTAAGTGTGTGCATAGACATATGGTCTATGGTGTGTGCATTCATCATGGTTGCAAAGTTTACAAGCAAAAAGAACAAACAAAGTATAAGGTGCACTGCACATGTAGATAAGTGTGACAGGAGAAAGGAATTTAATAGAACTTAATTTCATCGTCCATTGCAACCTAACCCTTTATAGCTCTTTGTTGTGTACATGTCATGGTAATACAGTTAACTTCTGACTTTAAGTTGTTTCATCCATTTAATTCATCCATTTAATTGCCTGCACCGTATAGGGAAAAAAGATTTCACAGCTTTGTATACTTTTCCCTAAATTCCCTAAGGAAGCCATTATAAAGGAGCTGGATTATTGTTGTGGCAATGTCAATGAAGCAGCATCAAGACTTATGGATCACAGAGATGGTAATACTGATGAGTTTTTTTCTTCCGTACTGCATTTCCTAGAATAAGTGCCTGGGCACTTATTTCAAATTCTGGGTAGAGGGATAGGCTCTTATTCAATGATGGGTGCTTAATTGAGGGAGGCACGTATTATATACTTCTAAGCAACTGCACCAGGCATTTTGTTATGGGGGAAAATTTGTACCAAAAGCATTAAAGTAACAAAAAATAATAGACATAGAAAGCTAGATTTCTCACATTATGCCTGTATCATTGATTGCAGTCATGGAGAATATAAATGTATATATCCACAAAAAATCCACCCATTTGTCGTTGTTGATCTTCTATGATAGTCATAATATCATCACAGTTCTCTTATTAGTCAAACAAGCACGGTTGTCTCTAGAGGTTGTCTCTAGATCTTTGGGCAGAGTGAGGGTAAGAGGGAGCACTTATTCGAGGGCACTTATTTCGAATTTTGCTTGAAAGAGTAGATTGCTTATTAGATTGTGGGTGCATATCCTATACACAAATACAGTAGTTCCCAATTTAAATATTCTAGGGAGAACCTTCCTTGGTCAGTTTTAGTCAGCCTGGTAGACAATGGGTTATAAAGTACCAGCAACAAAGTTACGACAGGCAGAGATGACTGTCTTAATGCCTGGTTATATCTGGGAATTTGTAAGTTATAACCTACTCCACATAGGGTTTGGATATTAATTCCTTGAATGTTTGCATGGTGACAATATCAGACCTTCACCATAGCAAAATAAAGGTCAAAATCATGTTGGGTCACATGATATAGCACTGTACAAAGTAACATGAATTAATAGACCTTTCCGCATGAAGTGCGTGGACAACCTGTTTAGTGATTTGATTGGCTCGCAAAACTTCGGATATCCAAAACTTCGGACAAACATTGAACATTAGCCAATCAGAACTGTTAAAAAGAAAGATCACATAATCCATTCACTTCATGCGGAAAAGTCTATTAAACAACTGAACAACCAAAATCACATAAGATCATAATGGTGTAGTTAAATATAAAATGATACTCACTAATAAAATGTAAACGTGGTGTTAAGACAAATTCTACATGTAGCTTACTATTATATGCAAGCAAATATAACCTACATGAACATTGTCTAGTTACTGTACTAGTTTTATATTTGTTATAAACCCTTTCATCACAAGGTGAACATTTAGAATTTGTTATACGTCATGTTATTCATGCAAGAGAGCTAGTGGGGGGTAAAATGGATACTACTGATGTAATAAAAAAATTCAAATCAAACATGTATTTGCAGATGATTGGGGTTTTGGTGATGACGATGATGATGACATTCTGTTGCATGTTCCATTTGACACATGTAAAGGTGTGTTTCTCTCTCTCTCAAGTTCCAACATGTTTGTGCACTGATTTTAATAGCAATTGCATTATCTTGTAATACATATATTGTATTATCTCAAAAACTGTTTGTTAGTATAATAGTATGTATTTTATTTCTTTCACAGCTCCTGAAAATGCTCTTGAATCTTACATTGCAAAGACTGTGGAGGTAAAGAAGAATCAGCCCATCTTCATTAACAGAGAGTCTGAGACCCTTCTAGCTGACTTTGTGAAAATCCATAAGAAGGGGATGGATATAAGGCTCCTCCCAGATGTTGAATTTGTGGGGGAAGATGCTATGGATGCATCTGGCCCCTCAAGGGAATATTTCCATCTCATGATGAAATCACTCAGAGCTGGTGATAGACGCATCTGTCTTTTTGAAGGCGAAGAAGGACACCTCTTACCAATCCACTCAACTGATGCACTGGAATCCAGTTTATTTTATTATGCCGGAAGAATGATCGCTCACTCCTTCTTGCACAGTGGATTTCCGTTTGTGGGAATGTCAGAAGCTGTGACAACATATATTGTCTCATCATCAATCGACGAATCCCTTCCTTACTTGACAGTCAAAGATATTCCTGACCTTACTATCAGACAAACTATAGAAGAGGTGATTATAAGTGCAACAAACTTAATGTACATGAACTGACAACAAACTTTATGCACAAATTTGGTAATTAATATTAGTACATGTACTAACTGAACCGTTAATGTTGGACAGCTGAATATAAATAAGTAAATAAATATACTCAAATAAATAATACTTTTTTTATTCCTGCAGGTAAACAACTCAACAAGTGAAGAGCTCATTGTACTTAAAACACGCGAAGATATTGTTTCTCTGCTTAGTGTCAGTGGCTTTGTCAATAGCTTTCTAACAGATGACAACAAGGAAAAGGCTCTTCAAGATCTACTGATTTTTCAGGCATTGAAAATTAGACAAGCAGAGATGAATGAGATTAGAAGAGGGCTTGAATCTGTGGGCCTTGCCACACTCCTCAATGCTAACCGATCCTTAGTGAAGCGTGCCTTTGCTTCGTCCAAAGATATTGTCATAAAGGCTGGTGATCTTTTAAATAAGATCAAAGTGGAAGATCCATTAATCAAGCCAAGCGATGAAAAGACCCAGAAGCAAAATCAAGCTGTTGAGTGGTTGAAGCAATACATAAAAGCACTTCCATCACAACCAGGTAATTAATATACCAAACTTTGCCATGGAATTTTTTATATTGTGAATCAGTGTGTAATCTCATGAATGATGTCGAAAACAACATTGGTCCGATGGGTGTCTGTAAAATCTGGAACCTACCCGGTACCCAACATATACACAGGTATTACCCTAAAGTAGCTTGACACCACTTATATCAACCATTGGGCAGCATCAAACAATATTAAACAAGACGCCTGCTCAGGTATTGCACAATAATTGCAATATCGACTGACAAATAAAACAACACAGAAACGGAGCTGAAACCTAGACTCGGCTACCACAGTAGCCTGAGTAAAAAACACGCTTGAAATATAAGCAGTAGTGTTTTATCAGGTTTAATACATGCTGTGGTTAGTTTTCTTAACGCCTTCAAATTCGAACCACTTTAAGAATATTGTTTGGTAAAGTACAGTATATTACTTTAAACATTTAACTGAAAACAAAAAAATAAGGAAACAAGAAAACATGTAGAAAAATGACAATTAAAACTTTAATGATTTATTATTAGCTCGCTCCTAGGGCTCGGGCTTGTCTAATTGTTAAATATACAAAACCCTGTAAAGTTTTGTTAGCTAGTATTAATGTTGGGTTTTTTTAAATATTGTTTGATGCTGCTCAAGGGTTTAATATAAGTGGTGTCAAGCTATTTAGTGTAATACCTGTGTGTATGTTTGGTTCTGGGTAGATTCCGGGTTTTACAGACACCCGTAGTCCGATTAATATTTCCAACCTCTTTACAAAAATATGAAAGCCTCATTCTTATAGTACATGGTCATCAATATCAAAAACTTTTTTACGTAACTGAGAAAGCCAAGACTTGAAATACAAAACATACTTTCTCGCGGATTGGTTCTGAACGTTGGAACGAGACCCCAACAAATGTTACGAAATTATACATGTTCCGTCAAACTATAGCAAATTAATGCTATACGCAGGTCAGTCAATTCACGGTAATGTTTTATGAAACTTAAAAAAATTGCTGATGAATAAATGAATTCGAGCATTTCATAATTTGAACATGAACAAGTGTGTTTCTATTTTCAGCTGATTGTCACACAGCAAGTTTAGAAAAGTTGACACAATTTATCTACGGAGATCCACTACCACCAACGAAGCTGTTATTTGTCAAGTTTAGATCAGAAGAGAAAAAGCTGCCTGATGCCGACTCCTGCACTGGAACCCTTCATGTCCCACTTGCACATGAATCATACGATCAATTTATCAGAGCATTTAATGGAACTTTAACTGCTCAGTGTACTGGATACGGACGTATGTAACCAGTTTTGGCAAATTGTCAACACCAGTGTAAGTGTACTTACGGTATAAATAACCGAAGTGATTTTACTTTGCTATGCTGTTAATGTTTGTAATGTTACTCCAGTTAGGTTTTCAGACATTTTGAAGTAATAGTAATTTCTACTTGCCATTTTGCTTTAAAAGATAGAAAATTCTTACAGTTGATTTGGAACAATGGGTAAATGGAGTGTTTTTTTGCTAAGCAATCGATTGTTATCAACAACAATTGGATATCGAGTTCTGTTCAGTGGAACAGTTCTGAGTTGTTTTTCTGTTACAATTATTTTGTTTATTCTATACATATTTGACATAGCTGGTGTCACAAACTCTAACTTGGAACGAGTAAGGTGTGTGAACAATTGTCTCATTTCTTGTTCTTGCATAAATTAAATCCAAAGTTTGGGGGGAAATAAATTGTGCAAACTCTAAAAAAATTCTTATGCCCAAAAGTATTGCTTATTAATTTATTGATCGATTAAAGATGCTTAACAAGTATTAATTAGCATTAATTTCTTTCCAGTCCTCTCCTGGCAAGGACAAACAGCCAGTGGTATAGCCAAGCACAGCAATGCTTGGACATGCCCAGACAACTGTAGCAATGCTTGGTGGTGCCTGGGAACTGTATTCATGAGTTAAAAAAATGTGAACTATAGCTTACAAAAACTAGAATTAAACATACTATGGGCCAAATCGTACAAAGGTCCAAAACTGAATTTCTGTCACACCTACAAATGTTCAAATTTAGCTTAATTGTAAGGATTGGAACTGAAAAAGCCATTGAAATTTCATTTTCAACGTTACTGTATTAGAAGAATGCCAAACTGAAATGGTCCTTTATCCCTATATATATGGGAATTTTAAAATTTCGTTATGAAACATCTCAATTTCATAGTTGTGGTTGACAGCAGATATGTTGAATCATCCCTTACCAAATCTTGGGTGGCACATGGTGCCTGGGGAATTTGTCAACCCTGGCTACATGACTGACATTAGCAATCACACAATTGTTTACAGACCTTAACTCATACCGAGCTCAAGCCAGGGCAGGCTCGCACAGTCTGGTATCCTGCAATAAAGTGCTTAACAGTTAACTACCTTGAGTCCGGTTTACTTTGTCTTCTATAAATGATAGAGTTTCTAAGTAAATATCAACACCATGCATTTCACTCTCACGCAGAGGATTTACAATGGTTTGAAGCAGTGTATAATCCTCATCAGTGAGAGGATTATTGGTGTAGGGGACTTCAACAGCAGTTTGTTCTCCATCTGCTAATTCACCATCCCATTGCTCATTTGGTGGTGGTCCATCCCAGTCAATACCATAGTTATGCTCAGACTCCTAAGAAAGAAAATGAGATAATAGAGTATTAGAGTTTGTAAATTTAGGAGTGATACATTGATACAATCTGAGCATATTCACTTGATACTATAGAACAGTGCTTCTCAACCAGGGTCCATATGCACCCTCCAGAGGGAGTTTCAAAGTCTTGGGGTAAATTTAGACAAAAGGGGGAATTGGGGGAATACGTAACTAATGACTTTAACACAAAGGAAATTTCCTGTCCATTCCTATCCTGCGGATGATTTTCTTGAGTGGAACCAGCCTTTAGAAAGTGCTGCTTCATATTCTTTTCCATTATAGGTGCTTTCCAAGACAAAATGTCATACTAATACAGTACATGTAATGAATTCAATTTAATGAAAACCCTAGAAGTACTGTAGCTATGGGCCCCAAAAAATAAAAAGCTGAGGGCCCATTTGGGAGCAAAGTTGATATTCAGAATTTGAACTTTCTTCTGTTGGACTATAAGGGGCTGACCATTTGACTTTTGAGGGAGGGGGGGGGTGATCTTGTTTGGGCATGATTTTTTTTTTCAGTACCCATATTGTTGAATGTATTGAGATCATCCTACATGCATGTTTACTTTTTAAAATAATAAACTATTAACATTCAACTTTGTTTTTGAAAAGTGATGCAATTTTTTTCTTGCTCAAACTTGATGTAGGATTATTTTGTCCCAAACCACCTTGCAGGATTTTATTTTCTGAAATCACCCCCCCCCCCCAGTCAAATGGTTGGCCCCTAATAATACAGTACTAGGTTAAAAAGTTAATATTACCTAAAATGACTTAGTCATTGATGGGTTAATACATGTACAACATTTTAAATTTACATTACCTTTTCTTTCGCTTGAATTTTTTTGTACTTTAATTATAATAAATTGTACTTTAATTAATTATTTATTTATTTATATTATTTGTATAATTATAATCTTTTCAAATTAATTACATTTTAATACAAAAGGAAATCTTACATTGTTCCAAAATTCATTGATGGCAGTATTTGTTTCTGTCATGGCACCTCGAACCCATAATTGAAATGGAGATTTTCCTCGTTCTGTGGTTATTGGTGCTCTGTTATGACCTTCTGTAAATATTTCAAGATTTCTATTCACTCTAGGAATAAAAATGAATTGAAGAGCAAATATATGGTACTCATTTGATGGCTCCAGGATACCACATAGTTTCCATATCATGGAAAAGATGATAAAAAACATGTATACAGCCATTAAACACGTCTCTCCACAAGCGTTCAATTCTCTGATTGTGGACACTGCGGCCTGTTATGTGACTTCCTCTATTTGGACCCCTCAACTGATGGTTGAGCATGTATCGGGCAACCTCTATGTTTTCACCTCCTTTGTCTGACCTTACACGAGAAGGCAAGCCATATCTTTCAACTGCTGAACAAAAACATTGGTAGACAGTAGAGGCAAGATTATTATTACTGCATTTCAGGAATACTATCATTCGTGAGTAGCCATCGATTCCTCCATGGACTACCATACGCCATCTGTATATTAAAATTGAATCGTAGAATTGTCCAAATTAGTACTACAGTAGTCTAGTATCATGATTGATCTGATAACATACTAAACTACTGTTAATTTTCTCAAGATGTTGCCATTTCATGTAAGAAAAACTAAATTTTATGTAAATTGTAATCACACATACTGTACATGTACATGTATGGTGGGGGACTTAAAACACAAGGCAGCTGTTAAATGCACCAGTGCACACTTGTTCTCAAATCCAGGCAAACACAAGAGATAAAGGAGACATATACTGGTAAGTTAACCCATTCCTGCCTGTCTAGCCAGATGATTTTACTTTTCGAAGGGAGAACCCTCAGTTAGCCAAGACAGACTGCCTGACACCACCACAGGTAACTCAGGGTATATTAGGGTCAGGGTAAATATTTTTTTAATTATTGCTACCTAAGCTTATGGAAGGTTGTCTTTGACAAGTAAAATTGACACTAGCAAAGTGGAATAGGGGTCACAAGCATGGAAGTACATATGAGAGTGACCCTCAGTAGAAAGAGTTTAGGAACCACTGATTTTAGGGTTCATTTTCAAAATTTCTGACAAGCTAGGAAATATAATTACATAATTATTTGAAAGGGCATAACTTTTCGTGCTAATGTACTTTTGCACAGTTAGGGTAAGGATTTAATAGAGCTATGTTTAAGGATTAGCATCAGTGTTAGCTGTGCAAAAGTGCATTAGCACCTATCAATTCATCACAATTACCTTATTAGCTTGTGGTTACCATCAATATGCCACAAAGCCAGTGGTCCAGGAACATGATACCTCCTTCTTTGAAGAGTACGAAGTTCCAATGCCCTTAGCAAAACACCATCTGGATTAACTCTCCTCATACACTCTCTTATGCGATTTTGTTGAAGCCGATGTCCTGCACTCAGGAGTATTCCTGTCATTCTACGATATCCACAATTGGGGAATTCTCTCATGTAGCTCTCAACTAGCTGATCTAAGTCATTGTCTGATAGATGAGAGTATCTTTGTCTGGGAGAACAGCCAAATTCACTAAATCGCCTTGTAACTGTTCTAACACTTACACACAGTAAAGAAGCAATCTCCACTGAGTTGAAATTCAGATCCAAGAGATAGTCAATTTGCTCCTTTTTAATTGATAAACGTGGCCTACCTCGGTTTCCACTTAACGTAATACCAGCCTCATAACTGACATGTCTGTTTTGAGACCGAGTGTGTTCTTGGACTATTATTAAATGCCTTGCTCTTGCAACCAAGTTTGCAATTCTTTCACCTAGGCCAATTATTAACTGGTTCTCGTAACGCACAACAATACTATAAAGCCAATCCAAGCGAAATTGCACTGAATCGTCAGTTTCACACCAGCTGCTTTGGGTTATTATTTGAATTGTATCGTTTATACACCTAACCAATTCTTGGGAAATCTCACAAGCAATTCTGTTAGAATTGTCCGCCATTGCTCAAAGAAAGTCACGCGCGCGCGCGCATGTTACACGCACAGAGCTCGGGACCTCGGGTGCTACACGCGCGTTGACCGTTAGTGCCCATGCTCCATTCTCAAAACATAATTTGAAACTCGCAAAACATGTGGGTAGACCACTTACGTTCGCTATTTGAACGATTATCGCCATGAAAAACCTTCAAAGAATTGATCACAAAATATCATTTGACCAAGAGCTAGACATATATCGATTTGGACGTACGTGAACTCAAAACATAATTTGAAAGTGACAAAACATAATTTGAAACTGACAAAACATAATTTGAAATTGGTAAAACATTTTAAAACTTGCAAAATATAATTTAGAACAGTTAAAACAATTTGGGTTACATGCAAAATAGGATGTAAGAATTCAATAATGTAATTTGGATTATCAATAACATAATGAGATTATTAATATTGACTCGAATAACGCTCCATACTAATTAGGATTTCGACATGTTCGGTATTTCACTTTTTTTAGGAAAACTAAGCTATTTGGTCGGATAAACTGTACGTATGTTGTAGCCAGATGAATTATCTTTCTTCCAGTATAATTTCAGGTGACTACCGTGGTTTATTTCTCGAGAAAACATTCGGAGAACACAGGTTATAATACATCACGCAATCCAAACAGCGCCCGCTATTATGATTTGGCCATGTTCGGTATTTTTCTTTTTTTAGGAAAACTAAGCTATTTGGTCGGATAAACTGTACGTATGTTGTGGCCAGATGAATTATCTTTCTTCCAGTATAATTTCAATCTACTACAGTGGTTTATTTCTCGAGAAAACATTCGAAGAAGACATTACAATCTGTATTATATATATATATTATATATTACAATACCTACCAGCAAGAAAGAAGAAATAGCGGCCGCTATTATGATTTGGCCATGTTCGGTATTTTTCTTTTTTTAGGAAAACTAAGTTATTTGGTGGGATAAACTGTACGTATGTTGTGGCCAGATGAATTATCTTTTTTCCAGTATAATTTCATTCTACTACAGTGGTTTATTTCTCGAGAAAACATTCGAACAAGACAGATTATAATTTATCACGAAATGCAAACAGCGCCCGCTATGATTTGGCCATGTTCGGTATTTTTCTTTTTTTAGGAAAACTAAGCTATTTGGTGGGATAAACTGTACGTATGTTGTGGCCAGATGAATTATCTTTCTTCCAGTATAATTTCAATCTACTACAGTGGTTTATTTCTCGAGAAAACATTCGAAGAAGACATTACAATCTGTATTATATATATATATTATATATTACAATACCTACCAGCAAGAAAGAAGAAATAGCGGCCGCTATTATGATTTGGCCATGTTCGGTATTTTTCTTTTTTTAGGAAAACTAAGTTAATTGGTGGGATAAACTGTACGTATGTTGTGGCCAGATGAATTATCTTTTTTCCAGTATAATTTCATTCTACTACAGTGGTTTATTTCTCGAGAAAACATTCGAAGAAGACATTACAATCTGTATTATATATATATATTATATATTACAATACCTACCAGCAAGAAAGAAGAAATAGCGGCCGCTATTATGATTTGGCCATGTTCGGTATTTTTCTTTTTTTAGGAAAACTAAGTTATTTGGTGGGATAAACTGTACGTATGTTGTGGCCAGATGAATTATCTTTTTTCCAGTATAATTTCATTCTACTACAGTGGTTTATTTCTCGAGAAAACATTCGAACAAGACAGATTATAATTTATCACGAAATGCAAACAGCGCCCGCTATGATTTGGCCATGTTCGGTATTTTTCTTTTTTTAGGAAAACTAAGCTATTTGGTGGGATAAACTGTACGTATGTTGTGGCCAGATGAATTATCTTTCTTCCAGTATAATTCCAATCTACTACAGTGGTTTATTTCTCGAGAAAACATTCGAAGAAGACAGATTATAATCTGTATTATATATATATATTATATATTACAATACCTACGAGCAAGAAAGAAGAAATAGCGGCCGCTATTATGATTTGGCCATGTTCGGTATTTTTCTTTTTTTAGGAAAACTAAGTTATTTGGTGGGATAAAGTGTACGTATGTTGTGGCCAGATGAATTATCTTTCTTCCAGTATAATTTCATTCTACTACAGTGGTTTATTTCTCGAGAAAACATTCGAACAAGACAGATTATAATTTATCACGAAATGCAAACAGCGCCCGCTATGATTTGGCCATGTTCGGTATTTTTCTTTTTTTAGGAAAACTAAGCTATTTGGTGGGATAAATTGTACGTATGTTGTGGCCAGATGAATTATCTTTCTTCCAGTATAATTCCAATCTACTACAGTGGTTTATTTCTCGAGAAAACATTCGAAGAAGACAGATTATAATCTGTATTATATATATATATTATATATTACAATACCTACCAGCAAGAAAGACGAAATAGCGGCCGCTATTATGATTTGGCCATGTTCGGTATTTTTTTTTTTTTAGGAAAACTAAGTTATTTGGTGGGATAAACTGTACGTATGTTGTGGCCGGATGAATTATCTTTCTTCCAGTATAATTTCATTCTACTACAGTGGTTTATTTCTCGAGAAAACATTCGAAGAAGACAGATTATAATCTGTATTATATATATATATTATATATTACAATACCTACGAGCAAGAAAGAAGAAATAGCGGCCGCTATTATGATTTGGCCATGTTCGGTATTTTTCTTTTTTTAGGAAAACTAAGTTATTTGGTGGGATAAAGTGTACGTATGTTGTGGCCAGATGAATTATCTTTCTTCCAGTATAATTTCATTCTACTACAGTGGTTTATTTCTCGAGAAAACATTCGAACAAGACAGATTATAATTTATCACGAAATGCAAACAGCGCCCGCTATGATTTGGCCATGTTCGGTATTTTTCTTTTTTTAGGAAAACTAAGCTATTTGGTGGGATAAATTGTACGTATGTTGTGGCCAGATGAATTATCTTTCTTCCAGTATAATTCCAATCTACTACAGTGGTTTATTTCTCGAGAAAACATTCGAAGAAGACAGATTATAATCTGTATTATATATATATATTATATATTACAATACCTACCAGCAAGAAAGACGAAATAGCGGCCGCTATTATGATTTGGCCATGTTCGGTATTTTTTTTTTTTTAGGAAAACTAAGTTATTTGGTGGGATAAACTGTACGTATGTTGTGGCCGGATGAATTATCTTTCTTCCAGTATAATTTCATTCTACTACAGTGGTTTATTTCTCGAGAAAACATTCGGAGAAGACAGCTTATAATTCATCACGAAATGCAAACAGCGCCCGCTATGATTTGGCCATGTTCGGTTTTTTTTTATTTTTAGGAAAACTAAGCTATTTGGTGAGATAAACTGTACGTATCTTGTGGCCAGATGAATTATCTTTCTTCCAGTATAATTTCAATCTACTACAGTGATTTTTATTTCTCGAGAAAACATTCGAAGAAGACAGATTATAATCTGTATTATATATATTATATATTACAATACCTACCAGCAAGAAACACGAAATAGCGGCCGCTATTATGATTTCGCCATGTTCGGTATTTTTCTTTTTTTAGGAAAACTAAGTTATTTGGTGGGATAAATAAACTGTACGTATGCTGTGGCCAGATGAATTATCTTTCTTCCAGTATAATTTCATTCCACTACAGTGGTTTATTTCTCGAGAAAACATTCGAAGAAGACAGATTATAATTCATCACGAAATGCAAACAGCGCCCGCTATGATTTGGCCATGTTCGGTATTTTTCTTTTTTTATGAAAATTAAGCTATTTGGTGGGATAAACCGTATGTATGTTGTGGCCAGATGAATTATCTTTCTTCCAGTATAATTTCAATCTACTACAGTGGTTTATTTCTCGAGAAAACATTCGAAGAAGACAGATTATAATCTGTATTATATATATTATATATTACAATACCTACCAGCAAGAAACACGAAATAGCGGCCGCTATTATGATTTGGCCATGTTCGGTATTTTTATTTTTTTAGGAAAACTAAGTTATTTGGTGGGATAAACTGTACGTATGTTGTAGCCAGATGAATTATCTTTCTTCCAGTATAATTTCAGGTGACTACCGTGGTTTATTTCTCGAGAAAACATTCGGAGAACACAGGTTATAATACATCACGCAATCCAAACAGCGCCCGCTATTATGATTTGGCCATGTTCCGTATTTTTCTTTTTTTAGGAAAACTAAGCTATTTGGTCGGATAAACTGTACGTATGTTGTGGCCAGATGAATTATCTTTCTTCCAGTATAATTTCAATCTACTACAGTGGTTTATTTCTCGAGAAAACATTCGAAGAAGACATTACAATCTGTATTATATATATATTTATATTACAATACCTA
This sequence comes from Paragorgia papillata, assembly GCA_035771165.1. Lineage (NCBI taxonomy): Eukaryota > Metazoa > Cnidaria > Anthozoa > Scleralcyonacea > Coralliidae > Paragorgia > Paragorgia papillata. Next base: position 966,500 of record JAWNZC010000086.1, on the reverse strand, counting down.
CCAGCAAGAAAGAAGAAATAGCGGCCGCTATTATGATTTGGCCATGTTCGGTATTTTTCTTTTTTTAGGAAAACTAAGTTATTTGGTGGGATAAACTGTACGTATGTTGTGGCCAGATGAATTATCTTTTTTCCAGTATAATTTCATTCTACTACAGTGGTTTATTTCTCGAGAAAACATTCGGAGAAGACAGCTTATAATTCATCACGAAATGCAAACAGCGCCCGCTATGATTTGGCCATGTTCGGTTTTTTTTTATTTTTAGGAAAACTAAGCTATTTGGTGAGATAAACTGTACGTATCTTGTGGCCAGATGAATTATCTTTCTTCCAGTATAATTTCAATCTACTACAGTGATTTTTATTTCTCGAGAAAACATTCGAAGAAGACAGATTATAATCTGTATTATATATATTATATATTACAATACCTACCAGCAAGAAACACGAAATAGCGGCCGCTATTATGATTTCGCCATGTTCGGTATTTTTCTTTTTTTAGGAAAACTAAGTTATTTGGTGGGATAAATAAACTGTACGTATGCTGTGGCCAGATGAATTATCTTTCTTCCAGTATAATTTCATTCCACTACAGTGGTTTATTTCTCGAGAAAACATTCGAAGAAGACAGATTATAATTCATCACGAAATGCAAACAGCGCCCGCTATGATTTGGCCATGTTCGGTATTTTTCTTTTTTTATGAAAATTAAGCTATTTGGTGGGATAAACCGTATGTATGTTGTGGCCAGATGAATTATCTTTCTTCCAGTATAATTTCAATCTACTACAGTGGTTTATTTCTCGAGAAAACATTCGAAGAAGACAGATTATAATCTGTATTATATATATTATATATTACAATACCTACCAGCAAGAAACACGAAATAGCGGCCGCTATTATGATTTGGCCATGTTCGGTATTTTTATTTTTTTAGGAAAACTAAGTTATTTGGTGGGATAAACTGTACGTATGTTGTAGCCAGATGAATTATCTTTCTTCCAGTATAATTTCAGGTGACTACCGTGGTTTATTTCTCGAGAAAACATTCGGAGAACACAGGTTATAATACATCACGCAATCCAAACAGCGCCCGCTATTATGATTTGGCCATGTTCGGTATTTTTCTTTTTTTAGGAAAACTAAGCTATTTGGTCGGATAAACTGTACGTATGTTGTGGCCAGATGAATTATCTTTCTTCCAGTATAATTTCAATCTACTACAGTGGTTTATTTCTCGAGAAAACATTCGAAGAAGACATTACAATCTGTATTATATATATATTATATATTACAATACCTACCAGCAAGAAAGAAGAAATAGCGGCCGCTATTATGATTTGGCCATGTTCGGTATTTTTCTTTTTTTAGGAAAACTAAGTTATTTGGTGGGATAAACTGTACGTATGTTGTGGCCAGATGAATTATCTTTTTTCCAGTATAATTTCATTCTACTACAGTGGTTTATTTCTCGAGAAAACATTCGAACAAGACAGATTATAATTTATCACGAAATGCAAACAGCGCCCGCTATGATTTGGCCATGTTCGGTATTTTTCTTTTTTTAGGAAAACTAAGCTATTTGGTGGGATAAACTGTACGTATGTTGTGGCCAGATGAATTATCTTTCTTCCAGTATAATTTCAATCTACTACAGTGGTTTATTTCTCGAGAAAACATTCGAAGAAGACATTACAATCTGTATTATATATATATATTATATATTACAATACCTACCAGCAAGAAAGAAGAAATAGCGGCCGCTATTATGATTTGGCCATGTTCGGTATTTTTCTTTTTTTAGGAAAACTAAGTTATTTGGTGGGATAAACTGTACGTATGTTGTGGCCAGATGAATTATCTTTTTTCCAGTATAATTTCATTCTACTACAGTGGTTTATTTCTCGAGAAAACATTCGAACAAGACAGATTATAATTTATCACGAAATGCAAACAGCGCCCGCTATGATTTGGCCATGTTCGGTATTTTTCTTTTTTTAGGAAAACTAAGCTATTTGGTGGGATAAACTGTACGTATGTTGTGGCCAGATGAATTATCTTTCTTCCAGTATAATTCCAATCTACTACAGTGGTTTATTTCTCGAGAAAACATTCGAAGAAGACAGATTATAATCTGTATTATATATATATATTATATATTACAATACCTACGAGCAAGAAAGAAGAAATAGCGGCCGCTATTATGATTTGGCCATGTTCGGTATTTTTCTTTTTTTAGGAAAACTAAGTTATTTGGTGGGATAAAGTGTACGTATGTTGTGGCCAGATGAATTATCTTTCTTCCAGTATAATTTCATTCTACTACAGTGGTTTATTTCTCGAGAAAACATTCGAACAAGACAGATTATAATTTATCACGAAATGCAAACAGCGCCCGCTATGATTTGGCCATGTTCGGTATTTTTCTTTTTTTAGGAAAACTAAGCTATTTGGTGGGATAAATTGTACGTATGTTGTGGCCAGATGAATTATCTTTCTTCCAGTATAATTCCAATCTACTACAGTGGTTTATTTCTCGAGAAAACATTCGAAGAAGACAGATTATAATCTGTATTATATATATATATTATATATTACAATACCTACCAGCAAGAAAGACGAAATAGCGGCCGCTATTATGATTTGGCCATGTTCGGTATTTTTTTTTTTTTAGGAAAACTAAGTTATTTGGTGGGATAAACTGTACGTATGTTGTGGCCGGATGAATTATCTTTCTTCCAGTATAATTTCATTCTACTACAGTGGTTTATTTCTCGAGAAAACATTCGGAGAAGACAGCTTATAATTCATCACGAAATGCAAACAGCGCCCGCTATGATTTGGCCATGTTCGGGTTTTTTTTATTTTTAGGAAAACTAAGCTATTTGGTGAGATAAACTGTACGTATCTTGTGGCCAGATGAATTATCTTTCTTCCAGTATAATTTCAATCTACTACAGTGATTTTTATTTCTCGAGAAAACATTCGAAGAAGACAGATTATAATCTGTATTATATATATTATATATTACAATACCTACCAGCAAGAAACACGAAATAGCGGCCGCTATTATGATTTCGCCATGTTCGGTATTTTTCTTTTTTTAGGAAAACTAAGTTATTTGGTGGGATAAATAAACTGTACGTATGCTGTGGCCAGATGAATTATCTTTCTTCCAGTATAATTTCATTCCACTACAGTGGTTTATTTCTCGAGAAAACATTCGAAGAAGACAGATTATAATTCATCACGAAATGCAAACAGCGCCCGCTATGATTTGGCCATGTTCGGTATTTTTCTTTTTTTATGAAAATTAAGCTATTTGGTGGGATAAACCGTATGTATGTTGTGGCCAGATGAATTATCTTTCTTCCAGTATAATTTCAATCTACTACAGTGGTTTTATTTCTCGAGAAAACATTCGAAGAAGACAGATTATAATCTGTATTATATATATTATATATTACAATACCTACCAGCAAGAAACACGAAATAGCGGCCGCTATTATGATTTGGCCATGTTCGGTATTTTTATTTTTTTAGGAAAACTAAGTTATTTGGTGGGATAAACTGTACGTATGTTGTAGCCAGATGAATTATCCTTTTTCCAGTATAATGTCAAGCTACTATAGTGATTTATTTCTCGAGAAAACATTCGAAGAATCATCTTCGGTATTTCATTTTTTTTAGGAAAACTAACGTATTTGGTCGGATAAACTTTACGTATGTGAACAACAGTACGTCTGACGAAGCGTCTGGCAATATTTTTTGGAATTTTCCATTTTGGAAAGGAAAGAACTGATGTCAGGCATTGGGTAATTTGTGTGCCAGCTGGCTTCCTTGGATGTGGTAGCCGTTTCTCAGGCTCCTTTTCCGGAATCGAACCCTAATTCTCCGCCACCCGTTACAACCATGGACAGTGGATAGGGCAGAAATTTGAATGAAAGATCGCCGGCACGCGAGGCCATGCGGATTCGAAGAGTTATTATGAATCACCAACACACCCGGCGTTAACTCGCATTGGTTTTTAATCTAATAAATACATCCCTTTCAAAAGTCGAGACTTTTCGCATGTATTAGCTCTAGAATTACTGCACATTCGGAGAAGACATAATTCATACGAAAAAAAAATTTAAAAAAAGCGGCCGCTGTTATGATTTGGTCATGTTCGGTATTTCACTTTTTAAGGAAAACTAAGGTATTTTGTCGGATAAACTTTACGTATGTGAACAACAGAACGTGTGACGCTTGTCTCGCAATATTTTTCGCAATTTTCAATTTTGGAAACCGAAATAATTAATGTTGTTTTGCCTTGTTTACGTCTTTTTCACTATGATGTCATTGGGTAATTAAAGGGTGTGTGACGTCATGGCAACGTGTCTGCACGCACAGGACCCTCACGTTTCCGAATATGTAAACACAACGTGCAACGAACTGTTTAGAAATATTTTTCAGAATTTTCAATTTTGAGAAAAAGAAGAACTGATGTCGTTTTGGCTTGTTTACATCATTTTCAGGATGACGTCATTATGTAAATAGACCCGGTATAACGTTACCTTTTCGTGTGAACAGTTATACTATGTAGGTCTTCTATACTAAGCAAACAATTCGTACGAAATTGTAAAACACGCTGAGTTACCCTGTGTAAAATGTTCAATTTTGTTTTGCTGTGTCTGGACCCATGTTTACACAAGGGTAACCCCCCCTGATATCATTTCACATCTACCACATTTTTTTGGGCAATTCCCCCGTAGGCGTTCTCTGCAACGTATATAGTCCCATGTCCGTTTAAAAAAATTCATAAAAGTTACAATATGTATTATTACATTTAAAGAAATGTCATAAATTCAAAAAACGTATTGTGTTAAAATTGTAGGTAAATAAACAGTGAAATTTTTTAACCTTACGTTAGTGTCAACTAACGTACACGTGTAAGTTAGAATAACTGGCTTGTGGCAGCCAAGCGTTCATAGCGACGTTGCTTTTTGATCCTTCGATGTCGGCTCTTCCTATCATTGCGAAGCAGAATTCGCCAAGCGTCGGATTGTTCACCCGCCAATAGGGGAACGTGAGCTGGGTTTAGACCGTCGTGAGACAGGTTAGTTTTACCCTACTGTTGAAGTGTTGTTGCAATAGTAATTCTGCTCAGTACGAGAGGAACCGCAGATTCAGACAATTGGCATTTGCACTTGGCTGAAAAGCCAATGGTGCGAAGCTACCATCTGTTGGATTATATGACTGAACGCCTCTAAGTCAGAATCCGTGCTAGAAGGCAACGATTCATTCCTCTGGATGATCTGTTTGAGTGAATATAATTCTTAGTAAAATTCAAAGACACTTCCGTTTTCCCTGGTATATAAATTCAAATATAAAGAGATTTCAATTCACCTTTCACAACAGATTCTTCTATACGATTCAGACAAGACTCTCTCTCTCCACATGCGGATTTCCTTAAAAGGAAATACACTCCTTATTTAGATTGTTTACAACTATCTCGCGGGTCTCGCGTGTATTGTCTCGCACACACTCCCCCCTTGATTGATCAAATCAATCAAAATGTAACATAAACTATAATAGCAAAGAACTGAACTGTTCAACATTATATAGAACTGTTCGATAATTAACGTTCCTTAGTTGGATCACCTTGAACAACTTGCACTTGATCGTCGGACACAAACTTAATTTCTGGTACTACCTTCTCACCATCACCTTCGTTAGCGGATACTGGACGGTCTTTTGGAACTTCTACTGGATAGAGTTTTTGCACCGGTCGCTTGATCTCCACTCTACGGTCTCCTTTAATCAATCTTACGACTCCTGCTCGGACATGACCATCTCTACCGGGAATTAACTTTTCAACTACGCCAATGTTCCAATGTTGTCGAGGTACCAAGTCCTCATGCACGCATACTACATCGCCTTGCTTTATCACTCGAGCTTCCAAAGTTTTCTTCCCGCGGTGATGTTCACGAAGTTCGGTGAGATACTCCTTACGCCAACGATTCCAAAAATGTCCTAAGACCTTGTTCAGATGTTTCTGCCTTCTTGTCATTTCTGAAGATGAGTTGTTCAAGCTCGGTTCTTTGATCTTGGATACGGGGCTGAGTATTCTTCGTCCAATACATAAGGATGAAGGTGTTAAAGGATCACCAAACTCTTCTGGAACATAAGTGAGTGGACGAGAATGCAGTATTCCTTCTACCTCAATCAGCAGTGTTTCAAATTCTTCATAGTCGACTTTTGAGTTTCCCAACGTTTTCTTTAGACATCGTTTCACTGAGCGCACCATTCTTTCAAAGAACCCACCCCACCAAGGGGCTCGGGGAACATTAAACTTCCAAGAGATGTTATGTTGACTGAGGAAGGCTTTTAGACTTGCACTCTTGAAGGTCTTTGCATTGTCGGAAAGAATAATTTGTGGTACTCCTCGTCTTCCGATGAACCTCTTTAGACATCTCAGGAACGCTATTGTTGACAAGTTCGGAACTACTTCAAGATGTAAAGCACGAGTTGATGCACAAGTGAACAGTGCAATATACGCCTTGTTGACTTTCTTGTTGTTTGAGTAGATATCTCGCACGAACACGGGTCCAGCAAAGTCAACTCCGACACCGGTAAATGCAAATTCGTCAGAAACTCTAAATTCTGGAAGATGTGGTCCAATGGGCGCATTATATGGCAGTCCTTCAATCTTCTTGCATGTTGCACACTTAGAAATCACTTGACGAACAGTTTGCCTTCCTTGTACAATCCAAAATCTCGAACGGAGATCAGTCAACGTTTCTTTCACCCCGTTATGCATTACTTTATAATGACTGTTCCAAATCACCGAATTTGTAAACGGATTCTTTTTTGGTAGAATAGCAGGATACCTGGTTTCATATGGCAAGGGCGCGTTTCCCAATCTTCCTCTGCATCTCAGTATTCCGTCTTCGTCTTGAGCCAATCCTAACGATGCTCGCAACTGTTCGTACTTTTTGTCGTCTCGGACATATTGTTGGACATGTTTCACCCAGAGATTCTCCGCCTCCTTAACTTCTTCTGGTGCTAATTCTACTGTTGACCCTTGCGAAACTTGTCTTCTCCCTCGAATCGTTGCAATAAACTTCAGAACGTAGCCGGTGACTCTAAGAAGCTTATTCAGATCACTATACTTGTCTGGTGGTATCACTTGATCCAATCCCCCGATGTTGGCCTCAACTGCTATTGTGGTGATCTTTTTGTTCTTCTTGATTTCACTGACCTCGTTAGATTCAAAATTCCTTGAGCCAAATCCCTTTTGTCTCGGCCAACACTCTGGTTTCTCTTTCAAAAAGCTAGGACCTTCCCACCATTTTGTTTCTCTTTTTAACTGCGATGTCTTGCAACTACGTGATGCTAAGTCAGCGGGATTCTGTTCTGAAGGGACATGTTGCCAGACATCTGGGTTTTTCAGCTTTCGAATTTCTACGACACGGTTTTGCACAAATGGTTTGAATTCCTTGTTGGGTTGAGTTATCCACCAAAGAGCAATTTCGGAATCTAGCCAACAGAAACACTTCGTTATTTTGATTGTTTGAGCAAGCGCCTTGTAGACGCTTGTAACCAATCGTGCAAGTATTACAGCAGACAACAACTCCAATCGTGGTATAGTCGATCCTGCGATGGGCGAGACTCGGGTTCTGGATGCAACGAGGTTGCACGTCACAGATTCTTTCGTTTGGGCTCTAAGATATACGACTGCACCGTACGCCTTTTCTGATGCGTCTCCAAATCCGTGCAACTCAATAGTGGGCATTTCATGATTCATATGAGAGTTCCACTCTGACAAATAGCATCTGTCGACTGACAACCGGGCGACCACTTGCATGTCTTTTAACAACGACCTCCATCTTTCAGACAGTTCTCCTCCCAAGGGTGCATCCCAGTTTTATAAAATAAGGTAGGTAGTGGGACCTCCATCGGCGTTAGTTTATGGATGGATTTTCGAGCATATTGTATAAAAACACATGAGATGTACTAATGCGTAAACTACGGTGTTATTTAGTAGTGGATGTATGTAAAATGGGTGTGGCTTGAAGTATGTTGGAATAAGGACGAAGAGATGTGGAAATTTGTGTAAGTTTTTGTACTTTCCATTCACGCTTAACCCTCGACGCGTTTCGACCTTCCAGTCTTCTTCAGGAGGGATTTCTCAAGTCAATGTTTCAGTATGTTGGTATAAAGATATGTTGAGAGTCAGGATGTGAATGTGCGTTGAAATTGCAATGAGTATGTTGGTTTAGAATAAAGAATATGATAAAAATGGTATAATAAAAATAAAATAGAATTGTGGTCTTACTAAAGGTTGTGTTCCTCGGCAGCCCGCATCTTCTTGAGGCCATTGTACTATTAATTATCCCTCTGTGTATTATTCGCTCTCTATCTTTTGTCAAGTGTTAGAGTGGAAAGGCTTAATTTTGTCGAGTTGGTTGTGTTAATAGTCCTAGTTGTGTTTTGTGACGTCATACGTTGACGCGTGTGATTGGATAGTCTCGTTTAACTGTTAAGTTGTAAGTTCTAGTGTAGATGGTGATCGTATTGTATGTCTAGTATACGTTTGAGTAGTTTAAGAGTAAGGCATTATCACAGACTCACATTGTTCCCTGTGTTATGTTTTGGTTGTATTTAAAAATATGGTGCCTGGGTTACATTTTTCGATTGATTATATTTGTAGGTGAATTAGAAACATGAGATATCATTGTCAGGTTAATATATATACATATATACATATGTAGAGTAATATAGAGTATAAGTTTACATTATAATTTAGCATGCATATACTCTGCACATTGTGCATATGAGGTGTTCATTGTCTGTATCACTGGTTTAACTAAATTCTTTGTTGGCAAAATCAAGCAAAAAAGAAATGAAAAATGTTAAATTGAATTGTTTCGATAATATAATATTGTCTGATTCGGTGGTTGTCTTGCGTGGTTTCGATTAATACTTGGTTTCTGCATAGGCGTTGTCTTCCACTCTTTGGCCTCTATAGTAGATATAATGCTGCATCAGTGGTACTTCTGGTTTCACTGGTTAAACAGGTAAGGAGGACTGTAAATTCGATGTTTGAGGTTGTCGATTATGCTTGCGGTGGCGGCTTGGCTTCGATGATATTGACCAGGAAGATGTCTTCTCATGTGTATATCGTTTGTCGTTTGTTGTAGTGTTGTTAGTCACTGTTTGTTGTTGTGTCAAATTTACTGCGGACTAGGATGTCCTTTATATTTTGGTTACGTTGATATGCCGTTATTGGCATATCAGGCCATAAGATTTTCAACGTTGAGTCGTTTTCAATAAGATGCCAGTGTCGTTTAAGAATCTGTCCAATGTGAGTTGTGTTATTGTTGTACGGGACGACGAATGTCAGTGGTGAGGTTTTGTCGTTGTTTTTTTCATAGTCGAGAAGTTCTTGTTGTGTGTATTGTGTAGCGTGGGTTATTGCTTCGCTGATAATGTCATTCTTGTATCCCCTGCTGGTCAGAATGATGTTTAGTTTTTCCAATTGATTGTGGAGTTTTGTATCGTTGGTAATTAGTCGTCTGTATCGTAGTGTTTGACTGTAGATCACTCCTCGTTTACATGAAGTTGGATGAAATGAGGTGTTGTGTAAGAGTAATGTTTTGTCTGTTGGTTTGATGTATAATTCAGATTCTAGTTGTAGACTGTCATTAAGGTAAATGGTTGTGTCTAAAAAGTGTACTGATTGTCCTGAGTATTCGTATTCAAATTTAATTGTCGGGTGAAAGTTGTTAAGGTAGGTTAAAAATATCTTAAGAGTTTCTATTCCATGGGGCCATATTGCGAAAATGTCATCGATGAATCTGATCCACTCAAGTGGAGTCAGCCCACCAGGTGCATTTAAAAGCATTTTATCTTCTAAGGCTGCCATGATTTTATAAAATAAGGTAGGTAGTGGGACCTCCATCGGCGTTAGTTTATGGATAGATTTTCGAGCATATTGTATAAAAACACATGAGATGTACTAATGCGTAAACTACGGTGTTATTTAGTAGTGGATGTATGTAAAATGGGTGTGGCTTGAAGTATGTTGGAATAAGGACGAAGAGATGTGGAAATTTGTGTAAGTTTTTGTACTTTCCATTCACGCTTAACCCTCGACGCGTTTCGACCTTCCAGTCTTCTTCAGGAGGGATTTCTCAAGTCAACATCAGGTCGACATCTAATTCTTCCTTGCCATAGGTATCATCTGCTAATTTTAGGCCATGTAGATGGGCATAGTTCTCCTGGGTGAACTGGATCATCTGGTTGCTGATAGGTGCACATATCAGCGGGACAACATAAGCCATCACATAGATTTCCATGCCATTGTTGGTCTCCACAGCTACTTGGACAACATCACATCGCCTGAGCTTTGCAGATGTTTCACCAAAGGTCTTGATCAGAAGGGTTTCTTGACCAGAGACTGGAAGACTTAGAGCTCTCTGCATGCTTTCCGTTATATAGCTCCTCTGACTGCAACTGTCAAAGACCACTCTTGCATTGACACTGGAAGCATTACTTCCTGGTTGATTGATGTTTGCTCTTGCTGTCTGCAGAAGAATACTGTTCTTTGCATCAATTAACAAGTTTTGGGTAGGGGCTCCATTATATGGCACTTGGTTGTGAGGCGTTTCATTCTGATTATCTGATCTCGGTTGCTGGTTGTTTGGCTGCTTTGCAATTTCCTTCTGGTTCTCTGATGCCTTTTCCTTGAGATCCAACTGTCCCTCGACGATCTCGAGCATCACAAATAGATGCATGGTGTTTTGAACCACAGATATGACATCTTTGTCTCTCATTTTCACACTGAGCTGCCAAATGGCCTGTACGTAGACATCTGAAGCACTTTCCCTTTTTCCGAAGAATTTGCTTCCTGGCTGAGATGTTAGTCACAACACTGCAACTTGAGGAGGTATGACTTCCCTTACAATAGGTACACCAAGGGCCTTGCTGAGTATCCTTCATGCTATCTGTGAACAAGGAAGATGATGTTGTTGGTGAATAGTAAGACCTTCCTCGCTTACCTTGTGGTGGACCACGACTGTCTCGGTTGTTGCTCGAGGATCCAGGAATGTACTGGCATTTCTCACGAAGTTGCAGTTCCTTGCGAAAGGTCTCCAGCATAGGCTCTAACTTCCATTCATTTGAGGGTAAATCTCGAGTAATAGCAATTCGTAGTTCCTCAGGAATTACTGGTGAAAGGAAACTTCCATAAGTTTCTGAAACAATACCAATATTTTGTAGACTTCTCACGTTAGATTCAATCTTGTCATAGATAACTCGCAGCTTCTTTGTTTCGCTAATAGAGGTGGCTGCAGGTAATTTCAACAGGGACTCCATATGGGCAGATATAAGGACTTGCTTATTTCCATATCTTTCTTCCAACAGCTTGATGGCTTGTTCATAGTTGTCACTTGTAAGAGAAAATCCATTTATTGTTTCTGCTGCTTGACCTTGGATCAAAGACTTCAAATAATTAAATTTGTCCACAGCGTTAAGACTCTCATTCTTATGCACAGCTGATTCAAAAGAATCCCAGAAGGACGGCCATTCAATCGGATTGCCGAAGAATCTTTTCAGTTCTAACTTTGGCAATTTTGCATGACCGTTGTTTACTCGTGAACTCGTACTCGCTCCAGAATTTACATTCGAAGTGATCGATGCTGGATTATGACTGCCGTCCTCTGCTTTTCTGGCACTAATGGCAGACTCAATTTCAATGAGACAATCGTAGATTACACTCGCAAATTCGCAACTTTCCTCCACTCCTTCATCGATAAGCTGGTCATCTTCGAATAACTCTACAATCTCGTTGTCTAGATTCTTTAGTTGCGAAAGTTTATCCTTAAGACTTGATTCGAAAGACTTCAGTTTCTTCAGTTCGATTATATTTCCTGATTCGATCAGTTCCCGAGCACTACTGATTATTCGTTTTGTAAATTTCTCGTCTGTCTGTATGGCGTGCCAAGATGGACAAAATTACATAAACCAAATATATGAAACAGCTTGGCAAATATTTATAAGCAATTTGAAATATGTGCATACAAATCAACAAATATGTGTCGTGTTTTCAAATATAAACTTTATTTCTCAAATATCTACAACAAAACTATCATATATTTACAACGAAATGCCAAATATATAAAGCAAGCTAGATTATATAAAGCAACACATATATTTACAACGAAATGCCAAATATATAAAGCAAGCTAGATTATATAAAGCAACACATATATTTACAACGAAATGCCAAATATATAAAGCAAGCTGGGTTACAAAGCACCGCCAATTGAGCCTTCATGTAATACGGTCAGTTAAAGTTCATCGACTGGGTAGGTACTTCAAGTAACCAAGACGTTGAGAGAACTGGTAAACATGGCCGAACGACATATTCAGATTTTGTCCAACCTCATAAAAGCCGTCAGTAACATAGCAGATCGTGGTTCCAACACGGGTTCTTCAACTAGTGAGAGCATTGGAAATGTGGATGACACGATGAGAAGACTATTTCCTTCCATAGATGTCGCAGCGCAACCTACAGATATGGGTCGAACTGGAGCGCAAGGAGTTACGAATGAAACACATGTCGATCGCATTCACGTTGGCACCATCCCGAGATTTAATCCAAACAACAATTACCGTCCAAAAAGCGGGAAAAGGACGAAATCTTCATCGTCAAAAGCCCCCCCAAAACGAGCGAAAGTAGGGGAAGAAAGAACAACGGTCAAAGATGCCATTCTCCTGCCGAGACCCAAGACCAGTGTTGTTCCCAAAGGAGCTGCCAGGGAGGAATTATTTGAGCGTGGATTTGCCACAACATTTGAACTATCTCCTTCCATGTCCGAAAAAGAAATCCGTGGTATATTGAAGGAGAAGTTTCAGCAGAAACTCGATTCCATTCCTCCGCCAAAGTTTGAGTTTGTGAGGGCTGTCAGCAACAAGATCATTTCCCCAGAATTAACCGATGGTGAGAGCTTTGATGGACGATTAGTGAAGCACTATTCTAAGCAAGGTCCAGTATACATCAGAGCTACGAAAGATCTCAATTTCCCGCTAAGGTTTTGGTGCACTAAAAATGAAGACAATGAAAGTAGTGATAGTGATGAAAGTGTGAAGGAAATACCAACAACCACGAAAGCAAATAATGTAATGGATGTTGCAAGTGCTCACCATGGCATGCAAAAAACGAGTGAACCAGAAAACATGATTACCTTACAAGATGACAACATCCCCAGCACAAGCAGTGGCATAATAAATCTACAGCCACAGAACACTGTTGCATGCCCAACATGCAGTTGCTATTTCCCCTTGGCAAACATTGCAGAACATGCTGATGCCTGTGCAGATGCAAGATGGGGAAGTACTGAGGAGAACAAGTACAATAACATCATGAATTCACTAGATGTAGATCCATTTGATAATTTTGATGATGCAACAGGAAGAGAGGATGAAATTAACAACCATGACTTGGGTGCAGAACATGATACTGTCACTGATAACCAAGTGCTGACACCTGAAAACCACAAAGCTAAGATAATGGCAGCTGTGAAAAGGATGAGTGATAGAATAAACACTGAAAGAAGCAGAGTTCATGTACGCCGTAAAACTGTGTTTGACGATTATATTGGAACACGCCAACGCAGTAAATGGATGGATCCAGAAAACCAACTTAAAGTAACTTTTGTTGGAGAGCCTGCATTGGATGGAGGTGGACCAAAAAGAGAATTTTTTACAGGTAATACTATAAATACTGTTGGGAAAACTCTCTGAAACTGTTTTGTAATGTTATTTTAAAATATTAGTAGGTTACTGTATACCAGGGTTGCTGCCAGGGCAGAGTGGGAAAAATGTGAATGGGAGATTAACACCCCCAAAAAAAACCTGAATCCAATGAAAGTCTATCTCTGCTTTGATGGTCGTATTTAATGTTTACATTAAAAATATCCTTTACTCATAACTTTACTTTCTATGAGGTGGGATATGGGTGATGTATATAGGGAATCTACTGAAGCTAAATTTGTTTTTTTTACTTCCTACTTTACAGATGTTTTGAAACAAATTCAGATGCGGCTTTTTGATGCAGATGGGATGGCTGTTCAAAGCACAGTGGCCCTTACTTTTGATCATTTCAAATATGCTGGTGAATTGATGGCCATGTCGATAGTTCAGGGTGGCCCAGCACCAAACTTTTTGTCACCCTGTCTTTATGATGTTATGTCAAAAGGATTAGTAAGTGTGAAATTGAATGCTGACATGATTAAAGACTTGGAAATGAAAGAGGTTGCTTGCAAGGTAAGAATGATTTTAAGGTTGCCAGTTCCCTGCTAGTAGAGGTCTCTTTAGTTTTGTATATGGAAAAGGAAAGAAGAGACCTCTGCCATGATCTGACACTTTGTTTTGATGAGTCACCACTATCCTGGACGTGTGACAACTAGTTTTGAAAACAGGTACAATGTGGTACAACATGTGCTCTGATTGGCTACTGTTAGTGCTTATGAAATGAAAAATGAGTTGTTTACATAGTGGCACTAGAGTGTAATGTATGTAACAATTAGATTATGAGCTCAAACTTTCTATAAGGTAGTGGTTGACGAGAGCTTCGCTCTCGAGTACAGTATCTTGGTGAAATTGAGAGCGAATAATCTAATTGTTTTAGTAGAAACTAAGTTGTGTACCCTAGCCTGCATGCAGATGCTTGTGTTTCCACTGCTTAATCCCTGTAAGCGTCTACACATCGGAAGTCAAAAGCATGTCCTGGTCACGTGGATTCTCTGCAGAAAGTTGGAACCATTCTTAACTTAATAATTCCACTCTTAACTTAATGATAAAGTTGTCTGAAACAACCAAAAACAAAATTTGATGACTTTGATCCAAAGTGTTCAACAAACTGAAGAATACAGGGAAGTGATAACACTTTTAATTATGTTAAACTTTTAATTATGTCACTGTGTTGAAGTTAATTCTTTTAATTTTATTATAACAACATCTGGTCAGAACAAGCTTTTAGCCTTCGATGCACAGACACTTACAGGGATTAAGCAGTGGAAATACAAGCGTCTGTACGCAGGCTATGTGTACCCTAGTCATTCAGAATTATTTCAAAAAAATGAAGCATAATGATTGTTTCTCAGCTGAAAACTGTGGTAAAACAAATCCTCCACTCCCCAAGGCTAAAGCATCCGTGGTACTTAATTTCCCACTTGCTATCTATTGACGAATAGATATTGAGTAGAGTAGCCAATCAGATTGCAGCATTTGCAATAGTTTCCTGGTAAGTTTCTACTAACAATCAATAGCTTTGTGAGATATAAACATGACAGATAAGCAACATATTAAAAATTCTAACTTATTATGAAAACAAACTAAATAGATGATAGCTGGGGAATAACCAATTACAGTGTGCCACTGTGCCCAAATTTATTCTTTGATAAAGGGCAGTACACACGAATAGTATCAAGTGAACGAAATTAATTCAATTCTTGTCTGTAGATTGCTGAAGCACAGACAGAAGAGGAGTTGCACACAGTGCTAATTGCAGATGCCACCCTTTCTGTGCTTTCATTGGTGGGATACAGAGGGATTCCTTCTCGAGAAACACTTTTTTCTAAGGACATACTTGTCAGGTACATGTAGAAAGATATTAAATGTACTACGGTAATCAGATACTGAACTAAACTAAACTAAACCAATGTCTGTTGGATAGTCAAAAACAGTATAAAATACTGAAATACATAATAATTATTTATATTATATGATTTTATATTCTTTTTGTCCTATTTACCCCTATAGATCGATTGCAGTTAAAGCAAACATTGAGCCAAAACTGGGCATGATTCGCCAGTTAGAAGATGGCCTAAGCACACATGGGTTGCTGCAAGAAGTCAAGAAGCTGCCTGATTTATTCCAACCACTATTTGTTACTAGTAACCTCTTCACTTTGACGTCAGAAGATTTTTTGGACAATTTACTTGTCAGATACAGTGAAAAACAGGGGGAGAGAAACAACGAGGAAAACACGTTCAAACACTTCTGTGACTTCACTGAATTTCTCTATCACACTGGTAAGTATTTAAGGTATTTTTGCCATTTTTTTGTTTTTCTTAATATTGCTAAAAAGACATTTTACATAGCAAAATATGTGGGATTTTTTCTCTTTTAGGGTCAGATGAATGCAATCTCTCCTTATGTGACCTTTTAAAGTTTATCACTGGGTCATTTAATCTACCACCACTTGGGTTTGGAGATAGCATAATTGTTAGTTTTTTGCATGGTTGTCAGACAGGGTGCAAATGTCGACCAACATCATCTACATGCATGCTCAAAATATGTCTGCCAGTCCATGCGACGTCCTTCGATTTGATGAAAGAAATGCTGATTTCAGCCATGTTAGAAGGTTTTGGCTTTGGAGGTGCCTAATTAAGCACATAAAACATAGTACTGTATCACAGATATGTTCATAGATAAGTCAGTTTGGAATTTATCTATATTTAAATTTTAATATTAACTTTCAAAAATTGAAAACACAGAGTTCTGTTACTTAAAACTGATAAAATATTACCATATGTTCCACATGGTACTGTACAAGTAAAATTTTTATAAGATCAACTTTTACAGTCAAACTGGATGTTCTCTTGCATGTGACTTTGCAATATTGCGCCACAACATTGCAATGTTGATTGTCAATTTGGCTTGAGGAACTTCCAAACGTCTCGTGAAGATTCCTCAGTAGATTCCTTTAAAGATTCGTCTTTCTTTTAAGTAAATATACAAATTTATGTTTAAAATAAATTATTACTGTTGGTGGGCAGATTGTATTTAATGTATTTTCAGCCATACAAGTGGTAGTTTAAGTAATGAAATGTTGAATTTCGGAAATAAATATTCCCGAAACGTTTGCAAATTGCTCACCGGAACTTGTCAATCAACATTGCAATGTTGAGTGGGAATATTGCAATGTAGCTTGCAAGAGAACACCCGGTTTGACTGTAAATTCTTTTACAGAAATTTATTTTATATAATATATACACTACCAAGAAATTTAGCATGTAAATTAAAGTAATTTCTTATTGTGTTCCTGGTGGGAGAGTGCTAATTTGTATTACCGTATATACTCTTGAGCAAACTATATAGCATATACAAAACATCCATGAATTTGAGAAACAGCATTACCAACTGTGTTGTTACTGTACCAGTATACTGCATTTCCTCGAATAAGTGCCTCAGTCTGTGCCTGGGTTAAAGGACTTCCATAGTTACTCGGGTGCCTATTTCAGATTTTGGGTAAAAGAATGGCTGCTTATTTGAGAGGTTGCTTAATCGAGGGAGGTGCTTGTTAAATTTTTCTTTTGACCAACTGGACATTTAATTTTGAAATAGACCTTATTCAAAAATGACTGCCGAATTAAAATTCTTTTATATACATATAAATTAGCCCTTATGAACTCGTTTTCATGTGTGAAATTCAAAATAATTTTTACTTTAAAAGGAGGTCATAAGGGTAATTTATATGCACATAAAAGAATTCTAATTTGGCAGCCTGTGATTTTCCATAATTTATTATTCATGATATGCATTCTCACAGAAAGTTATCTGATTCGTCATTGTTAATCTCACGTGGTAGTCATGTAATCTCTTTAGCATAACTGGAAAAAAAATGAATGGGCACTTATATTTGAGGGGGGTTGCTCATATTTTAAGAGGGGTGCTCTATTCTAGGGGTGCTCATTTCCAGGGGGCACTTTTTAGAGTGGGCACTTATTTGAGGAAATAATATGGTATAGCATGCACTGGAGTAATTGTTGCCAATGATCACCTGCATTAGTCTTCTCTTTCTGAGAAAAGGTTCTGTAGTGTTGTGCATACCAGGAGATATGTTTGTTCACCATGATCATTTTCTTGTGTTGATGGGTCAAGCAATGTCTGCAAAACTGAGATTTCATTATCAGTAAGGTGGACATTTATTTCTGGTACAATGACATTGTTCCGTGTTTGTATGTCTGATGTTGGCCCTTCATCATCAATGCCAAATTGTTGCAAATTTTCTCCATTTCCTTGGAGCAAATTTTGAACAGTACTGCGATCAGAGCATGCCTGATTGTAAAATCCCTCAGTCCAAACTTGGTACGGGCTTCTATTCTGTTCAGTCGAAAGTGGATGGTTATTCCATTGCTGAGTGAAAGCAGCCAATGCTCTATTGATTCGTGGTTTATAAACAAGATGAAGCGCCAATAAATTGATTTCATCCACTGGGTCTAACAAATTGCATGATTCGTAATAGTAAAATAAGTTCTTAAAATATTGAACAATATAATTGTTGACATCCTTCCACAATCTCTCGATACGCTGGTTGTGTACAGAGAGACCTGTGATGACTGGATTTGCTGCAACGCCATATTGGTTTAACATCCAACGTGCAACATCGACATTTTCAGTTCCATGATCACATCTCACTCGTCTTGGACAATGGAAACGTTGCGTTGCTTCCAGAAATAAATTGTGAACAGTATTTGCCCTGTTCTTGTCTGCACAGGCCAAATAAACAATTGTTCTGGAAAACCCATCTATCCCACCATGTAGAACAAAGCGCCAACGGATTAATTTGTGGTTACCGTCCACATGCCTAAAAAGTTATGATAGGTAACTGGGTGTTAGATTTAAACAATACTAAACAATACAATTATACAATACGGTAATTTAATTATTTTGCAGATAAATTAAAATAATTAAGTTATTAAATTACCATAGAGCATTGGGTGTTGGCACACTGTATACACGTCGGTTTATAGCTGTACGCCTTCTGAGATCTCTACTGATGGGGTCCACTCGCCCAATAGATTTTCTTACTCGCTCCCTTTGAACTTTAATTCCTTGTGCCCTTAACGAACCAATCCAATAACCATTCTCTCACCAGATTGGGGGGATAAATCAAGAATTCTCCGAATGAATACATCTAATTCGTCATCTGGAATGTCGCTATAACACCGTTTCTGTCCGATTGGCATCCCAACTTCCTCTCTTCGTCGTCTGATTGTTCTCTCTGAAACACCCAACATATCTGCTATCTTGTTCCATGAAAAATGCAGGGAACGCAGTCCTTCAAGTTGTTCTTTTGGTATAAAAAAACGTGGTCTTCCTGCAGCGGCATTTGCTTCATTTCTTGTTTCGTGTGGGCATTGGTATCTAATATTTGCGTCTTCATTAAAGTTGTTAAACCTTTCGTTAAAACGATTGATGTAACTTTGAACGCTCTCAATAACAGTGACAAACAAACGTGAAACATCTTCAGGCCACGCACACAGATGAAGGAGTACAACCAGTCCATTCACATACTCCTCAGCTCTACATACTAACACTTCTGCAAAACAAGTGTCTGACGTAAAGGAATGGCGAGAAAGCTCTTCAAACAGCATTATTCCTATTGTTAAAAATGCAGTGGTGGTAGTGAATTGACTGAATTGTTCGGCCATGTTTACCAGACGTTCTTTCAATGTCTTGGTTACTTGAAGTACCTACCCAGTCGATGAACTTTAACTGACCGTATTACATGAAGGCTCAATTGGCGGTGCTTTGTAACCTAGCTTGCTTTATATATTTGGCATTTCGTTGTAAATATATGTGTTGCTTTATATAATCTAGCTTGCTTTATATATTTGGCATTTCGTTGTAAATATATGTGTTGCTTTATATAATCTAGCTTGCTTTATATATTTGGCATTTCGTTGTAAATATATGATAGTTTTGTTGTAGATATTTGAGAAATAAAGTTTATATTTGAAAACACGACACATATTTGTTGATTTGTATGCACATATTTCAAATTGCTTATAAATATTTGCCAAGCTGTTTCATATATTTGGTTTATGTAATTTTGTCCATCTTGGCACGCCATATGTCTGGTCCAGATTTCAGATTCAATAAACACGTTTCCCGGGAGTCGGCACCAAAATGTTTGAGTGAATATAATTCTTAGTAAAATTCAAAGACACTTCCGTTTTCCCTGGTATATAAATTCAAATATAAAGAGATTTCAATTCACCTTTCACAACAGATTCTTCTATACGATCCAGACAAGACTCTCTCTCTCCACATGCGGATTTCCTTAAAAGGAAATACACTCCTTATTTAGATTGTTTACAACTATCTCGCGGATCTCGCGTCTATTGTCTCGCACATGATCTTAGGCGAACGAGAATAGAGGTCTCCGGGCCTCCTGCGTCACAATGTGCCGACGAGCAGACTACGCTCCGACGTACTACCCTCCGACGTACTACCCTGACCAAAATCTAAATTTTCCAGAGCTAAATCCTTTGCAGACGACTTAAATAAAGAACGGGGTATTGTAAGCAGTAGAGTAGCCTTGTTGCTACGATCTGCTGAGATTAAGCCCTTGTTCTAAGATTTGTTAACTTTTTTCTTTTTTTTCTTGCATCACTACATCCTCCTTTCTCTTTGTCGTTGGTCGAACAAATATGTAATAACACCAACACCACCTTTATAAAAGCGGGAATCGTGTACTCCAACCTTACCGCCCTTCCACTTTCTTTTTGCCCAACCCAAGGAAGGACGAATCCACGAGAAATTTTATGAAACAGCGACAAAATTTTACAGAACGCGAGCGGAGCCCCTTTCGTCCGAGAAGAAACGTAAAGTGGCAGTCTATTTTTCTTATGTGTGTATTTATTTATTATTTTATTATATATTTTTTTGTGTGGCGCAGCTGGCCTAAGATTTAGCAAAAAATCGCAATATCCCCCCAAAATGGCCAGATTAACTGTGGGGTTTAAGTAAGAGGGGTAGAGCAATTTTCAACTTTCTCCCGGACAGGTGCTCATGTTCAGGTCGACCGGCGAATCCGCTATCTGGCAAGAAGGGGCTTTTGGCGTTTACGCCGTCGCCGCAACTTCCGGTAAGTGGAACGCGCGCGTGTCAACCATAGACGCCATTGAGTACGACGAACTGTTGGTAGGAAAGGGCTCTGCAACGTTGGTTTACTACACCCACCGCGTTTTAAAACGGCTCCAGTTCCACCGTGCTAGAAGTGGGGGTTTTTCATGTCCACAATTCTATCTGGTTCGAACTGGTATATAATATTAGTATGCGCATTGCTTTGGCAGACGAAGAAAATAAAATGCGTGCGAGTGTTGTGCGGGGCTGTTTGCTGAACAACGTTGAAACGTAAAGTGTCTTGAAAACCAAGCTAATATTGCTTGAACAAGGGAAAAAAGATCCGAAGCTGACGATTGCCCGATCGCGCGCCCGTTCCGACCCGTTCGCCCGTTCCGACCCGTTCGCCCGATTAACGTAGTTATAGGGCCCGCGGGGCGCGGTCCGCGGTCGAGGGGTTCGTCGCCCAAGGTCTTTTTCGCCAAGAAAATCCAAAGACGGTTGCAAATAAACAAATTCCAATATAAAGAAGGAATGTCGTTGTCGACGCCGCACCGCAAACGAAAAGTGATCCAGGACGAGGACGGTAGCCTGCCA